>JAHKKF010530350.1:35163-56424 GCA_019740295.1 Labeo calbasu
TACAGTGGGTCCACAGCTGAACAACAGAACTACAGAAGCGTGATTTAGCCGGTTAGCAAGACATGTGCAGGGTTGTTACACAACATAACATACACAACAATTTTGAACGATCGCTAGAAAATACAATTTTTTTTCTTTGTAGATTCATCTTTTGGAAGTGAATATAAAACAATTTTACTCACAGGGTAGGATACAGCATCTTTTGTATAATGTATATGTAAATTTCCATGTGACGTAAGCCACATGGAAATTTTATTGTTTGTGGGCGGGCAAGTTGTTCGCGACGTAGAACGTGGGCGGACATTATGCAAATGTGTTACTTCGTGACGTGTGGCCTTAACAGAAAAAGATTTGAATTCCTGACGACTTGTTCAGGCAAATGTAAGCCGACTCTTTTTTTTTTTTTTTTTTTTTTGATAGACAATAACTTTATTTGTCATGCACTGTTGGCTTCACAACTTTGCAGATAGTTTATGTTCACATACAGCTACATGACACACTACATGAAAGATCATATTTGAAAAGGCATAATAGGAGCACTTTAAAATGGTCCATGTGACATTAGTGGTTCAACCTTGATCTTACTAAGCTACGAGAAAAATTCCTGTGCGCAAAGAAAACAAAAATAACAAATTTATTAAACAATTTATCTAGGGTGATGCGGAGGAGTAGAATTGTTGCATGAATTTCATCAAAAATATTTTGTCTTCTGAAGATGAACAGAGGTCTTACAGGGTTGGAATGACATGAAGGTGAGTAATTAATGACAGAATTTTCATTTTTTGGGTGAACTATCCCTTGGAGCATGAAATGTTTGCTAATGATGAAAATGATAGATCTTATGAAGTGGTGCTGTATTGATCTGTAGAATATGGATCATCAGATTCTGTTAATCTCTTCAACAGCGTCTTGCTGTAAGATTTGCTAATTTAATTCTTGTCTGTACTGGTTTTTCTGTAGTGAGCAGCTGCAGGCTTCAGAGAACAGGTATCTGGCCCAGAAGCACATCACTCAGGCATTACAATCTGAGCTACTTGAGCTCTATAGCCAGATAGAGCTCAAAAACCTGAACACTAAATCACCAGCAGAGCCCACTTCTGAGCCTAGCAGTTCCACCAACCAGAGGTGTGTTCTATATTGTCATGCACACATGTTTCTCCTCCACAGACTGATTTGCAAATATAAACTGTGTGTTCTGTAATGCATTCTACACTCTAAAAATGCTGGGTTAAGAACAACCCAGCTTGGGTTGTTTGGCAAACTAGCGCTAGGTAAATATTGGATAGAACACATGCTGGGTTATTTTGACCCAGGTGGTTGGGTTAAATGTTTTTACCAAACATGCTGGGTTATTTTATTTAAGTCGATATAAAAATTATTATATTGCTGGTTTAAAATGGACTGGAACTTAAAAAAACAAAAAACAGAATTACTAGAGGCAACAGCAATAATCAAAAGATGAACATTTATTATTAAGCAAGAACACATGAACAAAATACAAGACAAATTTAATTTATTTGGGTGAATACAGCATAGTTTACAATTTTACATACATTTAAACTCATTTAACAAGCATTTTAGACATTAAAAATGTAACATTTAAATGTAGAAATTTAATTGTAGTGTTTTCAGCCGAAATTTTACAGAGAAAACGCTAATTCTCATGCCGGTGTGTCACCGAAATCTGAGTTGGTGATAGGCTGCTGTTCACCGGGTTAACTGCGAATTTCAGACCGCAGCCTTGTGTTTCACTCGTGGCTAAAAGATGCCATGACTGACTCCAGAACCTGCCCATAAACAAACAGTACTGACATAAAAGAACATATTTTAAGATTAAACTCAGTACAGTAACAAACAAAATTCATTTATTTTATGTAAGGCTGATGTACGACTAGATGCAGCTGACTGACATTTCATCCTTATGTTGTGTTGCGTAAAATAATACAATTTACAGCACAGTAAAGACTTTATAAATGAAATGAAATGTATACAAACCTTTATTTCACTGAAGAAGTGCAAACCGGCGACGCCGAGAACCGCTCTCTCCTATAGTGGACCCAAAAAGCCCACGGTCTGACTAACTCAGCAGCTGGGTTGTTTCATTAGAGACAGGCTTAACCCAGCGGTTTGGTAGGGAAAAAAAAATGAACCCAGCGTTAAAAATGACCCAGCAACTTGGTTACAAAAAACAACTACCCAGCACCTGGGTAAAAAATATTAAAAATAACCCAATAAAATGACCCAACGGGCTGAACCCAGTCTAAAATAATAGCATTTTTTAGAGCGTAGACTTTACAGTGCAAAATAAAAGATAGGAAGATGATGGGTTGTTGAAAGTGTAACAGATTCTATTTTCATTTGTGTTTCAGGCCAAATGGCAACAGTACAGGCCCATCTGCTCTGTCTTTATCCGCCGACCCAATGAAAAAAGAGGAAGGCATGCACGTGTGTGTCAATGGTGAAATATCTGCTGGGTCTCCTGCAACACCCACAGCACTCATTAATGGCAGTCAGGAAGAAGATCTTTCCGCCCTTACCCATTCATTTCCTGCCCTCCCCTGCAACTCCCCGCTGGCTGTTGGCTCTTACCCCAGTACCGGAAGCTTTTTGGGTAAGAGAGCTAGAGAGATGTTCCGAAATAAGAGCGAGAGCCACTACGAGGGTGAGCCAGCCACCTTCACCTGCCTCTCTAAGGATCTTAAGGTTGAGCCAATCACAGACCCCACAGAGAGCGTGGAGTTTGAAGAGGCTGCTGACCTGCAGCCCATGGACAGACCACGGGCGTATAATATTCAGCGAAGGAGGCAGCAGGATCTGAGAATCATGGACTACAACGAGACCCACCATGAGCATTGATTGTACACTGCTGACATGATTGCCTGCAGTTAGAAGAAATAATTTTGGACCCAGTATTAGAATGCACTGCTCTTTTTGTTAGAGTGGTTTGCAAAGTTTTAGTTCATTTTAAAAGCTACTACAAATCGCCAAAAAAAGAAAAAGGTTGTCGCTTGGCAGTTGCCACCGTGGCAAGAGAACATCTTGTCTTCAGAAAAGCTTCGCATCTAATATGAATTCATTGTAATTCAGTATATTTTTGTTCTGTTTTTTATATCCGGCATGTAGTGAGCGACCGTGGTGATTATATTGCGTGGTGGTTGGATGTTTTTCAGGCCTCACTGTACTTTTCAGCAAATGTATTGACTTAATCACTGTATTTGCTTTTGTAATAGTACCGTTCGGTTTCCAATCCTCCCTAATTTGTCCACGCAAAATGCCCCCTTGAGTCGCTGCGAGACGAGCATCGCTAATTTCCGCTGATATGACTCCGAAATCGCACAATACGGAGTGTGATCACTGTAAATAGATCATGCCAACCAACCAGTCAGTCTGATGAAAATGTGAAAAACAAAAAAAGAAGCTATGTGAAATAGGTGAAGTAGAATAAGAAATCACATTTCATTGCTGAGGCGAGCCGCGTGTATAGGCTGTAGCAGTGGTTTGTGCGCTTCGCCTATAGAGTAAGCAAGTCTTGTGTTGTGTTTCTAGTAATAGATTTTATTTTTATGCATCAAGTTCTCCGCTGGGGTTGTAGCGCCCAGTCACCAGTGCAATACTTCTTAGCTAACACTCATGCCAGCTCGAAGGTATGAGTGATGATGGAAAAAACAAACCGATTTAGATTGCTGCTTTGCAGGACCGTCAGAGCCTTACAGAACACAGGCCAGGCTGCTCTAGGTGCATTTGTCCAGTTGAGAGCTGTTGTGAAACGAGAATATCTTTGTGGTCTAAGATGTGGCTGATGTGGGTGGATGCTCTCGTGTTAATAGCGGCCGCTGCAATACTTTGACACACTACACTCTGAAAGGAAGCTGCTCGCTATAAGCCAGAAGGCTTATGTCCCCTCTATTATGTTCTTTCATTTCTGTTTTACACAGGTCAGACCCCATCTGCGAAGAAAAGGCTTCATATAATGGGCTGCAGCTGGCTAAAGTAAAAGCACTTCTCTTTTTAATTCAGGCTTCTTAAGATTGCTGAACCTTAGCAGAGCAATATACTTGTCGCTTTCTAAAAAACTTGCCCCAGGGGTTTGTTTTCAGTGCGGGATATAGTTGGAATATATGAAGTGCTGTTGCAAAGAAAATAAAATGCTGGCTTTGGCCTGCCAGCTGGGGAAATGGCTCGGAGAGTTTACAATGAGAATTGAAATCTATGGAAATCACTGCTGTTTTTCTTTCTGTTCTGACTGTTCTTATCACAGTTCACCACGTGTGTGATCTTAGAGCTTGTGCTTTGTTTCCTTGTCGCTTAGACTTTATTTTGTTTTTATACCAAAAGCCCTGTCAAACATTTTGTTGTTTCACGAAATGCCTTACTGAAAAAAAAGTAGGAAGCCTGCCACCTGAAGTCGTTTGTTGAGTTATCTGAACTATGGTACAATCAGACAGTGACGGGTGTAACAGGTAACCAGAGACTCTATTTTGAATTTAAGAAAACAGATTTGTGTTCTCCTACTTGCTATGATCAACAAAAAAATAAAAATATATATGTTTTGCATATTTTTTTTGTCTCAGTCATCCTTTTTAAAATGGTAGTTGTGTATTTAATAATACTGTGTGTGACAACACACTGCAATGTATGCTTAGCTGTTGCTGTTTTATCTTCTTGTGTTTCCTGGTGGCTTCCAGGCTGGTTTTCCTGCATGCCAGCCACCTGTGCCTTTTTTATATCTACTCAGGTTGTCTTTTTTAAGGGCTGCAACCATCTCCATGTTTTTTGCAACTGTTTGTTGAGATGTTTCTGTAGCTGTTGGAGTGACACGTTGAGTGGCACCTCCTCTGCTGTAGGTGGTGAGGAGGTCTAGAGCAAGTGGAATCACACTCACAATCCCACCATAGAAATTTCTTGCTTCATCACAGCTGAGCCGGTTGATCTCATCGTGTGGGTAGCTGTGAAGTAGGGAGAAAAATATAGTAGGTAAGCTATTCTGATTCTTGAGGTTTTTGTGTTTTTTTTTTTTTTTCTTTCAATTTTGTAATTTTTTTGTTTTTTTTCGAAAATGCCTGATCATTCCACTAGAAAAGACCCTTATTCCTCGGCTGGGATCGTTTAGAGCCCTTTGAAGCCCATATATAATTCCAGAAATGTTTTCCTCAAAAAACATACTTTACGACTGTAGAAAGAATGGCATGAACATTTTGGATGACAACACGGTGAGTACATTATCTGTAAATTTTGTTCTGGAAATGAACTTATTTAAATATAAATTTAAATAACTAGTGCAGTTTTTTGTCACTTAACTGTGCTCTTAGCTGACTGATGTTGCTGTTGGAGCTGAGTAGCTCCCTGCAAGTATTCAGGCCCTCACTAGAAGTGTTTCTGCTGGATAGTGACTCCAAATGTTTTAAAATACTGTCAAGATCAGAAATAATTTCCAAAAAGAGCGAGAAGATGCGTCTGTCTGTGGAATTGCTGCAGTGGTGATTCATGTATCTTTGGACCTAAATAGAAGAATATCGTTATTTACTAATAAGGTCAAACTTTAGATCATAGTATTACAGTCAGTGTAATTACATTAGTATGCATTTAGTGAAACTAACAAGCAATCCATCTTATTCTTCAATGCAGACGGAAGCCTGTGGGCAAGACTTTCGGTTCATTAGCCTATAGGAAAATAACGAGAAGAATAACAACCCTACAGTAAAACTGTTTGCACTACAAACCAGTGTGTTCATAGTTAAGATAATGCATTAAAATAATATAATAAGACACACCAATTTTCAATATCAAGCAACAAAACAACCTTTGTTGTTTTGTACAACTAAAAATAGCTGGATGTGGATGAGACTGGAAGCCAGACCCATAAAATGTACAAATGACCCACTCTTACATTAAAAATAAGGTGGATAGTATTATGTGGAACTGATTATAAGTTCACATACACTACTGTTTTAAAGTTTGAGTTTAATTTGCGTATTATAATAGTTTCTGAGGATTTTGTGACACTGTGGATACTGAAAATACAGACATTCCATCACAGGAATAAATTACATTTAAAATGTATCAAATTTTAAAATAGTTATATTAAATTATAATAGTATTTCATTGCTGTATTTTACTGTTTTTATCAAATAAAAGTAGCCTTGTTGATCATAAGACTTCTTTTTATATACAAACAATCTTACCGTCTCAAACTTAGTTTGTGAACGCTATTGTAATTATTGCATAATTTGAAGTAATTAAAAGAATATTTTATCGTAACACTGTAAAGTGTATTTACTTCTGAACCTGTAAATGAATCCTCACCTGTGCCACGGTGGAGACAGGCTCCGTTTTGTCCCTGGCGTGCTCCCTCGAGCGCTCAAGAGCCGTTATAAATATAAACTGCTGCTGTTTGAAACGTTTATACTTCTGCTCAATGGAAAGTAGCTGCTCTCTGACGTCAGTCATCTCAGTTTTAGTATTTAACCTGTTAAAGTGCAGAGTAAGAGCTGTACTGTTTACTGATATGATGTAAAGACTACAGCTTGAACAAAAACGTCTTGTAGTACATTTCGACTTGAGAAACTGGTATTAGAAAGAAGATGAGCGATTTTAACAAGGTAAAGAGAAACAGTATTCATTATTATAACTGGCATATTTAATTTACATGTATTAGAACTTACCTGTGTTTGTACGTATTATAACAGCATATCAAATTTCTTCACAGTCGCTGTCTACTGTTTCTGTTCCATTGAATTTGCGTTGCTCAGCAATAAGAGTATGATACTCGTGCTCCCTCTGGTGGTGGTGAAGGTGATTGGCTGACCAAGTTACCAATGGCAACATACATTAACAAACGCATGCGCACAGCAAACGAGCAACGTTTCAAGCCAAGGTAACGTTAAAAATATTTCTTAATTTTTAAGTCTTTCACAAGTAACATTACTCAAATTTCCCCTTAGTTAAAGCAAAGTGTAGAAGGCTGTCAGTAGGCAAGTCTGAAAAACCAAAGTAACTTCCTTCATATATGTCAGAAAGGTCAATCCGAAAAAAATGTTTGTTTACTGGTATTTTGTACTGAGTAAAATCCGCGTTTCGTCTCAAGACTATTTTTGTGTTTCATTAATTTTAAGTTCTCTCTTTGTGAACTAATTCACATTTTTACAGTTATTTACAGATTTCCAAGTTTGTTGAGCTCCCTGTGTCTAGTGGTGTGCTGCAATGATGGATGCGACTGTACGGTCCCTCAGAATCCCACCTGAGATGGCCATTTATGCAGAGAAACATGACATATTTCACCTGGTCCAGGTATAGACATTTAACTAGACAATATTTAACAAGTTCAATCACAATTTTAATCAAGTAAATGATATGTTTGCAGACACTAGTGAAACACTTGATGGTGGACAAACCAGAGGACCCCATTCAATACCTTATTGTATTCCTGAAAAGGGACAGTGTTGATGGTAAGGTTTTTTCCCCTCCTGCATTTGCACGATTGATAAATATTTATTATTATTTTTTGTATTAAATTAGGTAGCATTAAGGTAATACATTCTTATAATAATACATTCCTTACCACAAGATGGCGCAATCGTACATATTATCAAGTAAAAAGCGTAGCGTGAAGTTGGACGAGCTGTAAATATCCAAATATTTAACATTGTTCGGATTAAAAGGCAGTTTAACATCATTCTAGAATGGTACTAACTGCCAGCTTATTGGTGTCAACTAGAAATATATTACTAGATTCAATTAACTATGATATTGCCTTGCATCAGTAACAAATATATTTGTTCCAGTGCCAAGAATCATATTGTTGGGTCCTCCAGCGTCTGGGAAACGAACCATAGTAAGTGCATCATTTTAAGTACCAAATTGAGTAGGTCAATTATTTTTTTGCCATTTAAACATGTTTATGTCTATATTTTTCTTGTTTATCTCTTTTAAAGTGTCATGCAGCATTGTTAGTGTTAGATTTATTTCTTTTGTCTTTTATTTTGTGCAAACTTTACTCAGTCTTGAATTATTTTTTTTAAACACCTGTCATGTCAACCAGAGTTACATTTCAATCAGACATTCATCACAGTGACAGCGTCTGGCCTCAGAGAGGCCTACTTCAGTCATCTGCACAGTGTTACCTGTTCAGAGTATTTTCATTTCTGTCATTTTATATGTTGCTTCAGATTGTTCTTTTTTGTCTTGTGGCAGGCTAAAAAGTTGTGTGAGCACACGCAGGCTATTCACGTAACTTTTAGTGATATCTTAAAGGACGACGGTGACCTAAGCAGAGCTGCACAGCAGTACCAACACAAAAATCAGGTGGGGTCTTTCTTTTTCAGTCTTTGTCCTTTCTCTTGTAAACACATATACTTCTGTGAGGTTTACCATAGATTGTTATGACTAAATTTGCCTTTTTAGGAAGCCTAGAAGAGGGAATCTGCTTGTAAGATTGTGTGTACAACATGTTACTACTTAATTGCAAAGTATCTTGAAGGAAAAGTAGTCTGGAATGCCTTGATCATGATATTCATTTTAGATGTATAAGTAGGAAAGGTAATGTTGTCAGCATTTGCTACACTCTCTGGATGTCGGTAATTGCTGTCTCTGTGGTATTGTAAAGACATAGAACTGATTTTGTCTGAAGTCTGATCATGCAAATGCAATGCAGGCTAGTTAGTCGATAAATCAGGAGAGTTGAATAGAATTAGAAGAAAAGAGAGAGATGTGCTTAGGAAAAGTGCCTCCCAATGGTTTAATTATTCTAATTATCCTCTCACTTAAACTCGCCGTGGCCTTGAGTTTAAAATAGAACGATCCAAAAGATTCCAATTATTATCATTTTCACAAAATTCACAAAGGAGAGTAAGATGAAAGCAGCTGAGGATGTCATAAATAATTAGAGATTCAACAGAATATTTGAATGTATTTGTTTAATAACAATATGATTGTTTTGGTGGACAGTCGTTTACTATAGAACAGATATATCTCAGGTACACTATTAGCCAAAAGATTTTTAATGTTTTTTTTTTTTTTTTTTTAAGAAGTCTTTTCTGCTCACCAAGCCTGCATTTATTTGATCCAAAGTACAGCAAAAGCTGTAAAATTTGGAAATATTTTTAATATTTAAAATAACGGTTTTCTATTTGTATATATTTTAAAATGTAATTTATTCCTGTGATTTCAAAGCTGAATTTATAGCATCATTACTCCAGACACATAATCCTTCAGAAATCATTTTAATATTCTGATTTGCGGCTCAAAAGCATTTATTATTATTATTATTATTATTATTATTATTATTGTTATTGTTATGTTGAAAACAGCTGTGTAGAATTTATTCAGGTTTCTTTGATGAATGGAAAGTTTATTTAGAACCGGATTTATCTGACATGGAAATCTTTTGTAACATTGTACATGTCTTTATCATCACTTTTGATCAATTTAAAACATTCTTGCTAAATAAAGTATTCATTTCTGTAATTTCTTTCCAAAAAAAAAAAAAAAAATTATACTGACTCCAAGCTTTTGGTATAGTATAATGTTACAAAAGCTTTTTATTTCAGATAAATGCTGATCTTTGGATCTTTCTGTTCATCAGAGAGTCCTGAAAAAAATGTTCTCAACTGTTTTAAATATTGATGATAATGATGATGATAATAATAATAATAAAAAATCTTGGACAGCAAAGAATATTAGCATATTAGAATGATTTCTGAAGGATCATGTGACACTGAAGAATGGAGTAATGATGCTGAAAATTTAGTTTTGATCACAGAAAATAAATTACATTTTAAAATATATTCAAATAGAAAACAGTTATTTTAAATTATTTCAAATATTTTACTGTTTTTGCTGTACTTTTGATTAAATAAATGCAGGCTTGGTGAGCAGAAGATACGTCTTTAAAAAACATTCAAAATCTTCCTGTTCAAAAACTTATTGACTGTTAGAAACAAAAATGAGTCAGTTAGTTTATATTTCTGTTTGACTCTCTGATTAGTTATTATTAATTATTATTATTTATTTATGTTTTACATTTACTCTCTGTGATTTGTTGTAATATGACGTTGGTCTAATCAACATACAACATAAAGGAGTCTGTATTTCTATTTGATTGGTCAGCCATCGGTTCATAACAAATTTAAATGTTTTAAAAAATTTTATTATTAAAATATGTTAATATATAAGATCAGATTTAGATAAATTGACACATTTTTTTTAATTATTCAATCTGAATTAAAACATTTACTCACCCTTTTATTTATTGCTTTTATAATGTTGGCCTGATAGAAGATCCCCAAAGACCTCTGGAGGCAGTTGATTCAGCAACGCCTATCAAAACCAGATTGTGTTCGACGGGTAAGTTGTTTTCTTAATTGCTCTCATTTTGTTTGTAATTAATTTAGAAATATTAACACTGAGCATTTTACTCAACTTGTCTAAAAAGTGAAAAAAAAAGTGAGAGAAACATATTTTCATCGTGAACTTGCGCGCAACCTCCGCGTTTTGAACCGTGTATATTTTTACAAGCGTGATGCCCAAATAATTTGTCGTATTTTTTCTTTATTTACACTCAACCTTCTATGATAAATAATTAGACGTGCGTTTCTGCGCCTCCCTTGAGGACTGCTGCGATGGGTCTCGGGGAATGCAAGACTGCCGGTGAGAGTTCTCGGAGAAAAGCTTTCATCACCAGCAGGCCCCTCACCGGCTGCCAGTTACATGTGATCTCAGTACTAATGCCACTTAAGAGCCTCACCGCTGAGGTGTCCGTTCACGTACGCTCTCAGATCTCACACCCTTTTGATTCCTCCTTTCATCTCTCCATCAAATCACACAATCAATCACGGTCTCCCTGATCGTGTCTTTCTCTGAAGTGTCAGTTTCTTCTGTGCGGCCGCACGGAGGAATATGTAAATCGTCCGACTCCAAACAGCATCTTCTTTTATTCCTCGCTAAACTCCGCAAATGGCTTTACTCAGCCAAGAATCCCATCGCGAAACTTTTTTCGCTTGGCATCCTTTAACTTTCACCTTTTAATCTCAGTAGTTTGTGATTAGCGACTGCTTTGAATCTAGTAATGGATGTTTATCCCTTCAGGCAAACTGTCTGATAGTATTTATCAGGTTATTTAATTATTTTCCTTCCCGACTGATCTGCATATGAGCGGAGGATTGAGGTAGAGTTTTTCCTCTGTAGATTTAGACACCTGACAAAGCATCTCTGGCTCACCATGAGGAGCCTTCATCTCATGGTCTCTTGCTTCGCACATGCTTAAATGGGCCAAAGAATGGAATGATTGACATGTCACATCACCACTGGAGCCTAGACAGCTAAGCTTAATTGCTCTGCCACTGATGCCTACGTGTGTGTGTGTGTGCTTGTCTACCTGTTTTTCCAAATTAGGCAACAATGAATGTTAATCATGCCTAATCTAGGTCATCTAGTTCATCTCCGCCTGTCACTGCTTCTCAAGCTGTCTTAATTCTTTCTCCCTCGCTCTCTCGTTCTCTCATGAGGCCGCTGTTTGTAAAACTTTAGACTTGTACTCGTGGAAAATGAAGAGAGGGAGCATAGGTAATGAATAGTGATTTAAAGTAAAATGTCAATTTAATGAGTGCCTTTCAGTCCTGGAAAAAAAAGACGGACCCTAACGTAAATGAGAAAAAAAGAAAGAAGGAAGGAAGGAAGGAAGAAAAGAAAGAAAGAAAGAAAGATCATGGGGCGCATGTCACAGTCATCCGGATCCCTAATGAGGCCTCCAAATAAAGTTATGCTGTTTGAATTTGCATAGTGTCTGTAATTCTATTTTGAGGGAGAAAAGAGGAATCTAAAGGAAAGTTTGCAAATGAAATGATACTGAAACTTTTTGAGAACACACAATGCGGATAATGCTTTACACACGTTTTACCTGTCATTTTATATAAATATATAAATGTAACAGCTAAAGGCAATCATACATTACCTTTCAGAAGTCTGGGGTAAGATATATTTATGAAAAACGGCTCATTTTATTGAACAAAAATACAATAAAAACAGTAATATTGTGATATATTATTAAAATTGAAAAGAACTGTTTCCTTTTTTAAATATATTTTAAAATGTAAATTATTTCTGTGATGCAAAGCAGAATTTTCAGGAGTCATTACTCCAAACTTTAGTGTCATATGATCATTTAGAAATCTTTCTAATATGCTGATTTGGTGCTCAAGAAACATTATTATTATTATTGTTTGAAATTAGTTATTATTAATGTTTGTTTTATTGGCTACTATTTTTATGGAAAGCATAATACCTTCTTTTCTGGATTCTTGTATGAACTGAACGTTGAAAAGCGTTTATTTGCAATAGAAATATTTTGTAACATTATAATAATAATAATATGTGACCCTGGACCACAAAACCAGTCAAAAGTAGCACGGGTATATTTGTAGCAATAGGCAACAATACATTGTATGGGTCCAAATTTTGTATGGGTCAATAACAAAAATCATAACTTAATAAAAACTTAATTTGATATGCATTGCTAAGAACTTCATTTGGACAATTTTAAAGATGATTTTCTGAATATTTAGATTTTTTTTTGCACCCTCAGATTTTCAAATAGTTGTATCTCAGCCAAATATTGTCCTTTCCTAACAAACCATACATTAATAATGGAAAGCTAATTTATTTGACTTTCAGATGATGCATAAATCTCAATTTCAAAAGATTTACCCTTATGACTGGTTTTGTGGTCCAGGGTCACATATGTGTAAATTTTCTATATGTCATTACTGTTACTTTTGATCAATTTAATGCATTCTTGCTGAATATAAGTATTAATATCTTTTCAACAAATATTACTTTTGAATAGTAGTGTACATAAATTAACTAATTAACTTCAAACAAAGTAAATGCTTGATGTTTTTGACCTGTGTGAGCAGTGCATTTTTTTTAATTTTTGTTAAAAGAATTTCAATATTTTAAGAAAAAATATGAGACTTGGATTTTGTTCTGTTCCTTTGGATGTGATTTCACTTTGGGTTTTTAATTTTAAAAACAAAGAAAAAAAGAATAAATTAACCACATAATCAGTAGTTAGCAGCTAAGTGAACACCTAATTAAGATCTAATTGCAAAAGTCAAGTGGAGTGTTTTGCAGCCGTTCACGCTGCCATGTTGTCGGTCTATTGTGTGGGGGATCTACGTGTTGGGGTCTGTGAGTGACATGTCGGGGCGCCGCTTCTGCTCCCCTGCCTTGCCTGCTGTTGGGCTGGCTGGTGACATCTGCTCCACGCATGTCCCTCCTGTGATAGCTGGCCTCACTGCAGATGTTCCAGTCCTGGGGTCTCTGTCTGAGCCCACTGCTACAGCACCACGGCCTCTTTTGAAGTGGGGATGAAACGGAATGAAACAAGTCGCACTGGGGCTCTGTGTTCGGATGTATGTGTGTGCGTGAGTTAATGTGTGCAGAGAAGCGTGTATGTGTGTAGGGAAGTTTGACTGAAGCAAGTTTGGACTCTACCTATCGGTCTCCTCATCAAACCTTTGAATGTCTATGTTGCATATCTGTATATAACCCGCTCCTCATCTGATGTCTGTGTGTTCTGTAATAAATGTTATTTCACCATGCTCTTCTAGAAATGCTGGATGTCAGTAAACTAAACAAAAACAGTGATAGTTCACACAAAAATGAAAATTCTGTCTTTAATTACTCAGCCTCATGTCGTTCCAAACCTTTAGGACCTTAATTTTCAGAACACAAATTAAGATATTTTTGATGAAATCCCAGAGCTTTCTGACCCTGCATAGACATCAATGCAACTGACACGTTCAAGGCCCAGAAAGGTAGTAAGGACATTGTTAAAAAATCCCATGTTACATCAGTGGTTCAAACTTATTTATATGAAGTTGTGAGAATACTTTTTGTGCGCAAAGAAAACAAAAATAAATTTATTCAACCTTTTCTTTTCCGTGACTGAACAAAGGTTCCAAAAGGGGCAGTGATGCCATAGAAGAACCAGTTTTGGTTCCTCAAAGAACCTTGAACAGTTCTGAAAGTTCTTAAAAAGCCAAAGAACCTTTTGTGTAATGTAAAATTTCCACGGACGTTAAAGGTTCTTGATAAAGCCATAGATGCCAATAAAGAACATTTATTTTTGAGACTGTACTGACATTTGTAATTCAAGAGGCTGTAGTTTGCTCAACACCTACCGTGTATTTTTCTTATATTCATGGCAGTTAGATTGTGTAGGCTAGAGGCCTTTCAAGCAATCTGTGAGTCAGGCCCTGCTCATGGGCTTCCCAGCCACAGAGGCAATCAAATGCTTAATGGGAAAGTAAGTGGGAGGAAACTTGCGCGCTGAGATCAGGTGAAGCAAAGGATAGGTTTGCCGTTAAAGATCAAAGCCTGAAAAAACAAAGGCTGATATCAAACAGACACTCGAAACTCGGCAGCAAAAACCCACAGCTCCTCTGATAATACTTAGATCTATAAATGTTTGTTGCATATATTTATTTATTTTAAGATTATTCGCTGCAGTAATAAGTTGGCCCCTAACAAGCACTTTTGGGAGATGGTTCTTTGACTGTTCTTTATTTTACCGCACCATTGCACAGCAAGCCTTGGGATTTAGGAGACTATTAGAGAGGAGGATTTTTTTTATGGATTTGTAGCTAATGAATGATATGCATGCGCTTTCCTTTCTTCTTATGTTATTTTTATTGCTAAGTGAGAAGTGTGGAAAGGAGCTGGAGAATTAGGCACATTTTCAAGGTTTTTATGGATTTAACCCTCCATTTGCCTCCCTGCATGAGACCCCATATGGGCCAGTTTTACTCCTTATTCATACAACAATTTATACATTCATTATTTAGACTGGTACAGGGCAGCAATTTATATGAATTATTCATATAAAATTATTCATTCAAAGCCTATTACTGTTTTTAAAAGTATTTTTCCAGGCAGGATATTGTTTTGCTTATATGAAAACAATTTTAAACAACAATTTAAGCACAGTAGCTGACCCTGGGGGAAAGCAAGTGCATTTATAGAAATGTAAACAGAAAAACTGTGCGTGCGTGCGTGTGTGTGTGTTTTTGTTTAAGACAAAATGCAAGGTTTCAGCTGTGTTAATAGCAGAAAGTGTCAGCATTGTCTGTGTCACCAGCAGAGTCGGACTCTGTCACCAGAGAGTTGGATTATTGTTTAAAGCAGATTGTTTGTTCCTTCTCAAGAGAAGTATGTGCATAACATGCATTGTATTTCCAGGGCTGGGTTTTGGAAGCCATTCCCAAGACGCAAGAAGAGGCGCTATGTCTACAAGAAGCAGGCATCACCCCAGATCATGTTGGTTAGTGGCATGTTGTCCAAACACTTTGTTGTTCCCAACTGAAAAACAAGAGGTTTGAATCAGGACTCGATAATGAGGCCGGCCAAATATCCCTCTCGGACTCGCTATCACTCCCCAGAGGACGTGTCAAACTCTAGCGCTTTCTTTTAACTCTTTCCTCGCAGTGATGCTGGAAGCTCCTGATGTCGTCCTGATTGAAAGGAGCTCGGGCAAGAGGATAGACCCTGTCACAGGAGGTAATGTCTGTATGATCATTACACTTTTCTTAGTTCAGAGAGTGGGACTGCGAGACAGGCAGCCAACATGCACCCTTGTTAGAATGCATTTCATTATCTGTGGACCTTGACAGCCCTCAACCTGTTTGCCGAATCCCAAACGGGCCCAGTGTGTCCTCAGGGTTTCGAAAAGCCCAGCTGTAATGAACAAAAGCCAGAGCTCCCTGCAGATTTGTGATGGTGCGAATGCACCATTTCCACATAATTGCCATTTTCCCTTTTGTTTATTTATGATCTCTGTTTATGAATCTTTTTTAGGACATTCACTGTCAAAATAAATGCTGTAATAACATTTTTTATATTTTACACACAATACTTCCGCTTAAAAACGTATACCCTGGTGCATAAAACTTGACCTTACCCACGTTTCCTTTCCATGTTTCAGATGCATATCATGTCACCTTCATGTGGCCTGAAAGTGAAGAGGTTGCACAACGTTTAGAAACACCAAGCACACTGATGTCGGCTGATCTTATAACCAAAAAACTGCAGCAGTTTCACACAGAAGCTCATGCTTTGAAGCGGACATACCACAGCTGCCTGAAGATCATCAGTGCTGACCAACCCCATGTAGACGTCTTTTCGCAGGGTAAACATCACCACCTTCACCTGGTCTGGTACCAGTGCCATCCATCTGCACTGAAGGGATACTTCTCCCAAAAAACTGTTTAAATTCTGTCATTAATTTCTCACCCTCATGTCGTTCCAAACCTGTAAGACCTTTGTTCATCTTAGGAACATAAATTAAGATATTTTTGATGAAATCCGAGAGCTTTCTGATCCTGCATAGACAGCAATGCAACTGAAATGTTCAAGGCCCAGAAAGGTAGTGAGGATATAGTTAAAATAGTCCATGTGACGACAGTGGTTCAACCTTAATTTTATGCGTTGTGATACTCTTGTAAACGCACATTGAAGACTGACACGGAAAAGAAGGAATTGTTGAATAAGATCATTATTTTTGTTTTCTTTGCGCACAAAAACTATTATCGTAGCTTCATAACATTCAATTGAACCACTGATGTCACATAGACTATTTTAACGATGTCCTTACTATCTTTCTGGGCCTTGAACGTGGTAGTTGCATTGCTGTCTACACTGTAAAAAACAGTTTGTTGAGTCAACTTAAAATAACCACTGTTACCCGGCTGCCTTAAAATTTTAAGTTCAGCCAACTCAAAAAAGTTTAGTCAACTTGAAATGTTAAGTTGCACTAAGTGACAACTTAGATATTTGAGATCATTCAACAAGCCCAGCTTTTAAGTTTAACAAACCAAATTTTTTTAGTCAACTCAAATATCTAAGTTGTCACTTAGTACAACTTAACATTTCAAGTTGACTAAACTTATTTGAGTTGATTGAACTTAAAATTGTAAGGCAGCAGGGTAACAATGGGTATTTTAAGTTGACTCAAGTTGTTTTTTTTGTTTTGTTTTTTTTTCTCGGTGTATGCAGTGTCAGAAAGCTCTCAGATTTAATCAAAAATTTGTGTTCTGAAGATAAATTAAGGTCTTACAGGTTTGGAACAACATGAGGGAGAGTAATCAATGACAGAATTTTCATTTTTGGGTAAACTAACCCTTTAAATAAAGTCATACAGGTTTGGAATTATATATAGGTGAGTAAATGGAGACCAAATTTTCATTTTTGGCAGCATTTTTGCTATCTCTGTAAATTAGTGTTTATAGATCTTCTTATCAAGCTACCGGTTATCACTGACTTTAAGCTAAGAAATTGATTTTAGTTGGTATTTTCCATTGGCTGCTAATTTATCAAGTAATTTGAATTCAAAACATAGAATGTATCTTTAAAAATGTCTACAGATTAGGCTTAGGTAGGTCACTGAGTTACATTCAGAGCTTTTTAAACATTTCTACTAATATCACCTAATGTGATGAACTGAGATCTACCGCCCCTATTGGTTGGAGGTCAGTAGCACGGCGGCTGCATTCAGAGGCGGTGATTGACCTGCTTGTCAGGCACTCTGCCAGTCGAGGAGGTTGCCTCAGGCAGCTCTGCAGGCACAGACTATCCCATGAGAACCTGGGCAGGGATGAGCGGTCCTCGCCAATTACATTAAAACCATCTGAATACAACCTGTCTAAATATTATATCGCTCAACTTGACAAAATAATTTTGTCACTTCCCTTCCTTTAGTTGTGAGGTAGAGCTAGGCGGTGAATATTTAAACCACTCTTTGCATACATCACTTTGACTGTAGCATTAGGCAGGTTAGCAGCATTTTGTGAAATTCATACCACAGTTTTTTAATAATAAAGAAGATGCATATTTATCATACAAATGAGTATGCATGGATACTGATAGCCAGTCATTCTATATTAAGAACAGCGCTTTGTCATAAACCAACCTCGGCTATCACTTTCACAATATTTTGCCAGCTAAAGCTACATAAACATGAGCTGGGAGAAATTCAAATCCAATTTGGACTGGTTTCTCTCGCTTTCTCATAGAAGTCAGGTTTATCTGGGGGGAAATAAAGGCTCATTTAGACTCATGGCACATTAGTATTAAATCCAAAATGCTCCATTGAGTACCTATCAAGAAAGCGGCCCTCCAGCCTAATGGTTTTGCACTGTGGGCTTGATTTGTAAATTGTAGATTTAGGACAGTGTGCCATTATGCCTTAATCTTGACTTAACTGCACCTGATTTTCTTGATACGTCTAAATGGAGGGCATTAAATAAATATTTGAGATAAACTCTGCCATAAAACATTCATAAACCCATACTGAGGAGCAAACAGCAATAAGGCTGTCATCTTAAATCTTGATTAGCGCTAATTCAGCATGCGGTTTGATTGTAACGTCGCTAGTTTCCCCCTGACTTAGCCTTTTAGCGCATTAACATGTTTTGCATATTAAGCATTTATCATGTTGTTGTATAACAATTAGCAGCATAAAGGGTTGGATGAGAGGGACTCATTAGTTATGATTAGGCTGTTGTTAATCATTGCACATTAGAATGGCGTCTAGGCGCAGCTTCCAGACAAACAGCATTGTTGTGTGTGAGACCCAACTGCAAACAGATGGCTTCGACGTGGATGTCACACTACAAGCAAATGCCCCCGTGGACATGAAAGGAAGACTCTAATGATTAATTAATCAAGTGGCTTTATATTCGGTTTAGTGGCAATCTCTGTTTATGATCTAAGCGAATGGGCTGTCACCAGCCACACAAATGTGCTCTATTATCTTACTCCATTAAACATTCAATAGAATCTATCTGTGCCTGCATTGTGTTGTTTTGCGTTGAAGCACGTTACGGTACTAAACAATCACCATAGGGTTAGAGAAAACTCTATTTAATCTGTGTTTATGTGCAGAAACATGTTTGGGGTCATTTCAAATAAATGCTGTTTTTTTAACTTTCTCTTCAACAAAGAATCCTAAAAAAAAATTAAGCAGCACAACTGTGTTCAGCATTTAAAATAATAAGAAATGTTTCCTGAGCACAGAATCAGCATATTATTTCTGAATGATTATGGAAGACTTGTTTAAATTATTTTTGATACAGCTATAATACAGCTATTTGAAATTGCAATAATATTTCACAATATTACTGTTTTTCTTACTGTATTAATAGAGCGGTGATGAGCATAAGAAACAAATTGTTTTTCAATAACTTTTTCTGGGTATGTTTAATGCATTTGTAGTCGCACTTAGAGCTACATTTACATTTCAGCTTAAACGTTACATATTTAGTCTTCAATCTCATTTATTTGCCTGTAATGTTTTTTAATTTGCCGAAAATGTATTCATCTAAACATTTTGGCCGCGCATTACATATCATGTTGCATTCTTTTGATCATTTTGTATTTATATTGCAGTGCTGAACTATGTCTGTACTCCACGTCACTCTCCTTCACCCTACACTCCCAGAATCCTTTTGTTTGGACCCCCAGCTTCAGGAAAGAGTCTTCAGGCAAAACTAATTGCTCAGAAATATGGCATTGTCAACAGTAAGCTCCTCTTCAACTTCTACCAGTTTTCATCTGTACTCCTTCTTATCTGCAAGCTTCAACATTGTTATAAGAGTAGTTTAGCCAAAATGTAAAATTTTGTCATTATTTACTAACCCTCGTGTAGTTTCAAATGACTATGCTGTAATTTTTTTCTGTGGAACACAAATGTAGACATTTTTGAAGAATCATTACGCAGCTCTTGCCATACAATGACTGTTTATGACTTCAAGTCATGAATTCGGCAAGTCACAAGGGTTCAGAACAACATGGGAAAGAGTAAATAATGACTAATGAGTAAACCACAGTACAGTGTCTATAGTTTTATGTTGTTTATTTCAAATGAGTATTTTAACTTTTAGCTTCTGTTATATCTCTGTCACTGTAGTTTGTTGTGGTGAGCTTCTGAAGTCTGTGTCAGCTGATGAGAGCCATATGGGGGAGCTCATTAAACCCTACCTGGAGTCAGAACAGCAAGGTATGCCTCCTCACCTCCACTATACCTACTGCCAAATGGGTCAATCATACAGAACAAGTGAAACCCCAGTCTGTAAGCTGCAGAGTTCTGTTTCCTGCTTTTGACCAGATAATTGGACCCCCTACAGGCAGAATAGTCTGGTCGGTGAACATGTGGTGCTGTATTCACGTATACAACATTAGTTTATGGTAAATGCATTCTAAATAATTATCTTATAATTTGCAGTATATAATTAAGTAGACATGTTTTCCTACTTTTGAACAAAATCACAGCACTTGCTGGCTTCTTACCCTACAGGTTTCTACTCTAGACAACCAGTACTTTTATACTTTGAACACAACATGTCTTGACTCTCTGTGACCTTTCTTTCATCCTCATCATTGTTGTTTCCTTCCCATCTCACACTCTTTGTGTCTGTCCAACACCTTTCTTTTCTAAATCCCTCAGAGACCATAAGTAAATATATATCTGTAGTCCCACCCCTCAGAGAATGCATTCAGCCACTGGGACTGCCAATCACAGCCTTTATCACAGCTTTGGCCCGAGCCACTCGCCTTGAGCAAGTTTTCATTAATTTAATAAAGATTCTCAAGGGATGCAAAGCACAGAACGTAAGCTTGCATATCTGTTTTTTTTTAATCTTCACTTTTTGACACCTTCAGTGATAAGATAGTAAAGATAAGACAAAAAATTAGGACAAAAAAAAAGAACGGGAGTAGGAATGACGCAAGCCAGATTCAAACTTGCGTCGTTTAAATGAGCACCACATCATCTCATTGTTTTACGATTCTCATTCTTAGCATTAAATCAAATAGTTCAAACAAAAAAGAACATTCTGTTATCATTTACTCACCCTACACTCACGTCAGTCCAAACCTGACCTTCCTTCTTATGTGTAACACAAAAGAAGATATTTAAAGATAGAAGTCTTTTAAGATAAAAGTCAATAGGGTCCAAACAACATTAAACTTTTATTGTAAGAAAAAATTCAAAGTATTTTCTTTTGTTTGATACAATGATACAATGTATGTGATTTATTAATGAAAGTTATTATAAAATGCTGCCAGATCATGTTTATATTTCATGTATACAGTTGAGGTCAAAAGTTTACATACATTGCAGAATCTGCAAAATGTTAATTATTTTACCAAAATAAGAGGGATCATACAAAATGCATGTTATTTTTTTATTTAGTACTGACCTGAATAAGATAT
>JAHKKF010530356.1:0-21799 GCA_019740295.1 Labeo calbasu
AGAAGGTTACTTTTAGGTATTTTTATTTATTTAGTTACCCTATTTAAAATGTGATTAATAATGTAATTGAAATACTTACACTATTAAAGTAATGTAACTGATTAAATATTGTCAATTGTCAATATGATTTTTCTAAACTGTTAATCATTTTGAAACATTTAAAGCAGGCGGGGTTAACCTTACAGTAGTATTCAACACTGATTAATGTCAGCCTTTCAAAATCCTTCATCACTTGAATTAAGATTATAATAATTTAATTTTAAAGCACAGCCACCACAGAATTAGCCTTTAGTACCTCTTTTTACTTAGAGATTGTTCTGAGGTTAAATGCAGATTTAAAATTATAACAAGAAATAGTTTAATAGCCATGATACTGTTTTTGGAATCAAATTTTATAAACTAAACCATGTTCACAAAGAATAAAGCATATACACAAACCCAAGTAGGAAAAAAAAACAGTTATCAAATAAGCATGTGTCCTATTCTGTCCTAAACTCCTGTTTACATTGTACCAAACATTGTATGAAAACCCTCCCATTTTTTTATATTAATCATAGCTCATTTAGTGTTAAACAAAGTATATTATAAAAATTTGTAAATTTGCAAAATTTTCATTGTGTTTACAACTAATTTCATAAACCATGATTTGTTTCTGCTAGTATGTTTAAGCACTTTTGTGGAAGTACAGCAGAAATGGAGCCTACCGTTTAGTTGAAACTCTTCAATCTTGTCATACTGTACAGGACAAGTGTGACCTCCGCCCTCAGACTGCTTATTCATTCGACGGATTGTCTCCACGGAAACCACAACACACCGCCAAAGAGGCCCACGAGAGGAGATCTCCTGAGAGGCAGAGAAGGGTGAGACATCAAGGTGAGCCACCAAATAATTGCCACCAAATTGATAAACACATCTTATTTACAAAATACATGTGATTAAAATCAGTATGTAATAAGTCATACCTCTGTATCTTACTGCAGCCGACCCAGATAAGGAGCTCCTGCAGGAGACGGCTCAGGAGTGGCAGAAAGGCACCTCAAGTTTGGACCAGTGGCCGTCCTCAGCCTACAGTTACACAAAGAACACAAATGCCGAGCAGCAGGTGAAGAGCAGGAACCAAAGGTGCAGAGCAGTAGAAGCAAACACGTACCTCAATGACAGCCTTAAGCCCCATTCCACAACCACTTCGGGGTATGCTTATATTTTTTAAAGGCATAGTTCACCCAATAATGAAAATTCTATTATTACTCACCATCATGTCGTTCCAAACCTGTAAGACCTTCATTCATCTTCAGAACATAAATTAAGATATTTTTGATAAATCCGAGAGCTTTCTGACCCTGCATAGACAGCAACGCAACTGAAATGTTCCCAGACCCAGAAACAAAGTTAGGACATCGGTAAAACAGTCCACGCATTCCACAATTATCGCATACCACGACACGCATACGTTGTTTACATGCAGAGGTACTCTCAATAATGGTGGAATACTTGATTTGGAAAAGAATTGTTGAATAAAGTTGTTATTTTTGTTTTCATTTGGGCAAGTATTCTCGTAGCTTCGTAAAATTTCAGTTGAACCACTGAAGTCACATGGACTGTTTTACTGATATCCTTACTACGTTTCTGTGCCTGGGAACATTTCAGTTGCATTGCTGTCTGTTTCATTAAAAATATCCTTATTTGTGTTCCAAAGATGAACGAAGGTCTTATGGATTTGGAACGACATGAGAGTGACAGAATTTTCATTTTTGGCTGAACTATTCCTTTAAGAAATTATTTCTAGGTACAGATACTTATAATGATAAGAGAAAATTTTGGAAAAGTTGCAAAAACTGAAATTTGTGTATTTTTTCTATGACAGACCTCCACACAGAGGAAGACTGGAAGGTCGAAGGAGTGACAAAAACACAGAGACACCAAAGGTACATACATGAGTTGTTACAGGAACATAAATAAAATTTGAAAGGGAAATGCATGCAAAATATATTAGATTCTACAAATACCTTTTGACCTGTTCTATATTTTTATCTCCAGGTGCCTAAAAATCATAATGTTGAAAAAGAGGAGGAGTAGAAGAGGGAAAAGAGTCTAACCAATCTTCTGAGTCTCTGTGACTCAAAACAGTGACCTGTTATTACTGTCTATAGGCTATTATATTTGTGTCTATAAAACAATTACATGCCCAGATGAATTTATCAGTTCTTTGGCTTGTAAATATATTTCTTTAATTGCACTAGCTTTTTTCTTTATTGTATTTTTTTCAGTGGTATTTGTATGTGGTTTCAAATGTTTGTTTTGAGCTTTGTTGTATTTTCTTTGTTTCCGAAATGTTGGAAAAATGTTAAATTTTACTGAAAATTCTACACACATTATAGTATAAATATAGAAAGTCCCATAACACTTTACTGTATTGTTTTATACATTAGTTAATGCAATAGTTAACATGAACAATGCTGCATTTATTAATCTGGTTAATATTATTTTTACATATACATTTTAACATTTCAATATTATTAGTTCATAATGCATTGTGACTTAATAATGCACTAATGACCAATATATGTATTTTTATTAACAATGATAAATAAATGCAGTAAAATAATGATACCGAATGCATTCATTAATGCTACAGAACTGTATTGTAAAGTGCTGCGGAAATTACAAATTCTTATTTGATCCTGAGTGTGAAAAAATTTTACAATGTACAGTTAAAAATGTCAAAATCACAAAAAAAAAAAAAAAAAATCATAAACTGTGGATATTTGAGCATTTTTATTGTAAGGCTGTCTGTATGGTGGCTAAATTCATTATGTTGCTATTCTGTTATGTAACATCACATATTTTCAATAAAAGATTTTGCTGTGGCTAAAGATAGGATGGCCATCACCATTACGTTGTATTTTTTTTCTAGTCAACAAAGTGATAACTGAACATTTCAACAATCAGAAGATCAATATGGACTTATCTTTATCATTTTTTGGACATACACTCTGTACTCTGGTTCTTGCACAAGAAAACTGTACAGGGGTTATGAGAACAAAGGACCTATATAAGATACATATATAAGAGCCGTCTTAGAAGAATGGAAGATTTTTGTCTTGTTTTGTAAAACGTTCATTTCTGCAAGAACTTGGCATCACTGTTTACTATAAATGAAAAATATTTGCATTTGCTTCAATAGTGCTTTTATCATCTGGTCTAGTGTATGCAGTATATATAATGAGTTAGAGAGCTTATGGTCACTGTACTGTTTACTCTTTTTAGTTAATAATTGGAGCATTTTCTACAAAACAAAAAGTAAACAGTGTAAAGGTTGGTCTCTGATCAAACTTCAGGACATACTGTGGGCTTTATAATTCAGTCCAGCTTGGGGAAAGACTCGGCAGCTGCCTGGACAGGTGGGGAATTTGTGTTCATGATTATATAAGATAGAACTTATAAAGAAAACTTAATTTTAAAAAAAAAAAAATCATTTCTTTAGTTTAACCCTGATTTGTTGAAGTTTAGGTATTTTGACGCATCTCTGTGTTACCATAATGTTGTAAAACTCTTTGTGTTACATTTCCTCAGGGCCTAAATTCATCTGTTGGCTCAACTTGAAAAGGAATCATGGAAAGGAACATCATATATTTGTGGATCTGTGCTTTTGCAGTAGTTTATGGGAATCAAGAGACTTCACCACAACCTCCCATCAGCGCTAAACTCCCATCATTGATAAAGATGAACAATGATTTTGCTTTTCACCTGTACAAGAGGCTTGTAGAAATGCCCGATTATCAGTCGAAGAATATCTTCTTCTCTCCCTTCAGTGTGTCCATGGCCCTTTCGGAGCTGTCTTTAGGAGCCGGAGGTGAAACCAAAGAGCAGCTTCTCAGTGGCATCGGCCATAACAGCTCGGTCTTCAGCACTGAAGAAATGCACGAGATGTTCCACAGTCTCCTGGAAGAAATCGACCAGAGGACAGGGGTGGACATCGACGTCGGCAGCGCTCTATACGCAAGCGACAAATCCAAGCCTCATCCTAAGTTCCTGGAGAACATGAAGGAGTTTTACCACTCTGACGGCTTCACTGTGGATTTCCGCGCTGCAGAAACATTAGAAAAAATTAACACGTATGTGAAGGAAAAAACGCGTGGGAAAATAGATCGAGCTGTTGATTCTCTAGATCCCAGTACTATCATGTTACTTCTCACTTACATATATTTTAAAGGTAAGCATGTACGCATACTTTAATCACGAACTTCAGCACTTTATCTGTACTGTCTGTCTATAACCATTTCTTTATTTTCTCAAGGACAATGGGACATGCCATTTAACCCAAACAAAACCCATGAGGCTAGATTTCATGTGGACAATGAGACCACGGTTCCAGTACAAATGATGCACCAAAACGAACTCCTTAAAGTTTATTATGACGCTGAACTCTCTACTAAAGTCCTCTGTCTAGACTACAACGACTCTTTCTCCATGTTTCTGGCTGTACCAGATGAAAAGAAAGATCAGACCATCAAAGATCTGGAGAAGGCCATCTCTAGACAGCACATTGAAAAGTGGAGGGGAGCTGTCCAGAAAAGGTAATGCAAAAAAAGATACTGTATATCAAAGTCTTTTCATTCAGTTATTAAATGACCATGAATCATGATCACCTCTTTTCTGCACACTGTGTCAACCTATCATTATATTAATTCATTATTATTTTTTATGTGTGTCCTTCAGAAAACTTGACATCTATGTACCCAAGCTGTCTTTGAAAACAGAATATACCCTAAACGATATTTTGAATGGAATGGGAATAACAGACATGTTTACAAATAAAGCTGACTTCTCAGGAATTTCAGAAGAAAATTTCTATGTTTCAAAGGTAAAGACACAAATTCTTCATGATGTTCAAAAAGTGACCGGTAATTCAAAAAGCAAAAATTCATAGAAGATCATATAAATTGCTATTTCTCTTTTAGGTTTTGCATAAAGCCACCCTGGATGTAGATGAGAAAGGAACCACCGCAGCAGCAGTAACCACAATTGAAATCAGACTTGCTTTCTTACCAATGACATTCCGTTTTGACCGTCCGTTCATGATCTTCATCGTTGACCAAAAAAATGACCACATCCTCTTTTTAGGAAAAGTTGTCAACCCGGCAGCGATGTGATGATGTGACATTCAAGATTTATCCAGCAGATGGCCATAATTTAACAACTATCATCATGCCATAATTTTGCCAACGCCTTTAGAATTTTTATAGGATACGCATGTATATGTTACGTACTGTATGAAGATGGTTGCTAGGTCTTCTTTAATAGTGAATGTCTGCTTTTACTATGTCTATATTAAATGTAATAATTGGAAAGATGTCTTCAAAAGATTTCAGTAAAATAAGAAAAAAGCAACTGGCCACAACTGTTATTTCGTATCTTTCCTGCTAACTTCCGCTATCGCTCATACACCACGTTATACACTGCTCTTAATATAATGAAAACTACAATTCACTATCTGCGAGTTATAAATGTGTGGAAAATGCTTGTTATAAAATAAAGTTGGTTTTACTGGCAGTGGAAGAAACATAGTGTCTTCTAAGCCAGAGTGTGGAACAACACTTAAGAGACAACACCAGTAGACACTGGTAATAACAATACAGGTGCATCTCAAAAGTTCATTTATTTCAGTAATTAAACTCAAATCGTGAAAGTTGTGTATTAAATAAATTCAGTGCACATAGACTGAAGTAGTTTAAGTCTTTGGTTCTTTTAATTGTGATGATTTTGGCTCACATTTAACAAAAACCCACCAATTCACAATTTCTCAACAAATTAGAATACTTCATAAGACCAATAAAAAAAAAAAAAACATTTTTAGTGAATTGTTGGCCTTCTGGAAAGTATGTTCATTTACTGTATATGTACTCAATACTTGGCGGGGGCTCCTTTTGCTTTAATTACTGCCTCCATTCGGAGTGGCATGGAGGTGATCAGTCTGTGGCATTGCTGAGGTGGTATGGAAGCCCAGGTTTCTTTGACAGTAGCCTTCAGTTCATCTGCATTTTTTGGTCTCTTGTTTCTCTTTTTCCTCTTGACAATACCCCATAGATTCTCTATGGGTTCAGGTCTGGTGAATTTGCTGCCCAGTCAAGCACACCAACACCATGGTCATTTAACCAACTTTTGGTGCTTTTGGCCAGTGTGAGCAGGTGCCAAATCCTGCTGGAAAATAAAATCAGCATCTTTAAAAAACTGGTCAGCAGAAGGAACCATGAAGTGCTCTAAAATTTCTTGGAAAACTTGCTCTCATCTGAAAAGAGGACTTTGGACCACGGGGCAACAGTCCATTTCTTCTTCTCCTTAGCTCAGGTAAGACGCCTGTGGCGTTGTCTGTGGTTTAGGAGTGGCTTAACAAGAGGAATACGACAACTGTAGCCAAATTCCTTGACACGTCTGTGTGTGGTGGCTCTTCATGCCTTGACCCCAGCCTCTGTCCATTCCTTGTGAAGTTCACCCAAATTCTTAAATTGAGTTTGCTTGACAAGCCTCTCAAGGCTGCGGTTCTCTTGGTTGGTTGTGCATCTTTTTCTTCCACACTTCTTCCTTCCACTCAACTTTCTGTAAACATGCTTGGATACAGCACTCTGTGAACAGCCAGCTTCTCTGGCAATGAATGTTTGTGGCTTACACTCCTTGTGAAGGGTGTCAATGATTGTCTTATGGACAACTGTCAGATCAGTAGTCTTTCTCATGATTGTGTACCCTAGTGAACTAAACTGAGAGACCATTTTGAAGGCTCAGGAAAACTTTGCAGGTATTTTGAGTTGATTAGCTGATTGGCATGTCACCATATTCTAATTTGTTGAGATAGTCAATTGGTGGGTTTTTGTTAAATGCAAAAGGTAAATGGTATAATATCCAAGGTACACATTTCTAGTAATTGTGCAGTTAATTCTCATATTGTATTTTCATAAAGTTTTGGAATATTTGTCCTCTCCCCAAATTTGTCACTACAGAATATATAATATACTACACATATACACACACACATATATATGGCAATGCTAATGGACTAAAACATATACTGTTTCAGTAGTGACATAAAAATGCGGTACACATTTTTTCTATAAACTTTCCTAATTTTCAAAGAAAATATAAAATGATTTTTTGTTTAAACTTCACTTTTTAAAACAATCAAAATGATACAAAAGACAATGGGAAAAAAATTAATAGTTTCATAAGTTGACATTTAGGGGTTAGGGTACTAGACAGCCACCTCCCAATTGAAAGTACCCAATAAATGATGATTGTAACTATATTAAGCTTACTAATATTTTAACTATTATTGTGGGTTTCAACAGATAATAGAAGGATCTTAGTAAACATCTAAGATTTGAATACTTAAATGCTTTTTAAATGTGTTTTTCAGTTGTGGGACAGCAGTTTGCACCAATTCGCATTTGCGAAAGAACACCAGTGCGACTGATCTGATCAGCATATTTGTGTTTGTGCTGAAGGGAGCTTCAAAGGTTTCTAAGACTTTTTGCAACGTTGAGGAATGTATCACAGACATATGTGACCCTGGATCACAAAACCAGTCATAAGGGTACATTTTTTCAAAATTGAGATTTATACATCAAATAAACTTCTTAACAATGTATATTACTAATCAAAAATTAAGTTTTCATATATTTACAGTAGGAATTTTACAAAATATCTTCATGGAACATGATCTCTACTTAATTTCCTAATGATTTTTGCCATAAAAGAAAAATCAATAATTTTGACCCATACAATGTATTTTTGGCTATTGCTACAAATATACCCCAGCGACTGGTTTTGTGGTCCAGGGTCACATATATCTTACAAACCCAGTGTAGAGAGAGTGTAAATAAGAGATTCACTGTGCAGTGTTGATTATAATGAAACTTTGTGAGATTGCGATGAACTAAGATGAGTGACAGCTTTTAATAATTTTAAGGGTGTTTATAAATTAGATATTGATTTAATAGAACAGTTAAACAAGAATTTAATATTAAGTGACTTACACTGACTATAACACGATTGCCTGATGATTTTGCTTTATTTCATCGTCAAAAATAGTTTGAAACAAGTCACAACTGAGCCGCTTCACATCTCCATTCCAACATAGCGGCGTTTTGTTTATGAATAAAAGTGTGTTTTTAAACAAATCTAGTGAGTCAATGATTCAATTTACCTTTAATAAAGACTCACTTGCTTTATTATCGAATAAATCAACCGTTCGAACAAATCAAATGAATGAATGATTCAGTAATTAAATCAGTGACTTGCCGCTACCTGGCAGTTTTAGATTCATTTTTAAAGTATCTTTTCAGTTATTTAATAATTTATTTATCATTTAATATTTCTATACTCAACATTTTATATTTAAAACATTAATCTCATCACTAATTGCACTCACTTCTGAGCCTCATTAAACATATGAAAATACACCTACAAGCCACTTTTGTGCTATCGACATAAGAGATGGCATACTTTTAATAAAGTTACAAAAATGCCATTATGTAAAAACAAGATTCCCCTGTAAATCACTTTAAGAAGTCAAATATCACCTCATAATGGGTCGTTTTTGATCAGATTTTTGATTATTGTTTAGAAGGAGGTTCCTGAAATTTTTTAAAGTTAGAAAGTTAAAAAAGCGTACAGCCCTGCTACAGCCTTAGTAATCCTGAAGACATTGATTAGCTTGTTTGTTTAGGGTTGGAGCTGAACTCTGTTTAACTGTTGAACTGCAGGACTGTGGCTCTCTAGGACAAAACAAAAATCTGCAAATACAACCTTTGTCTTACATTACTTTCATACATCGCACAGTTAGTGTAGAAACTAATATCTGCGTCTGCTGACTGTATTACCCAGCTCTGGATAGAAATAGAATTCATAATTAATGAAATCAGTAAAATAGTACAAAAATCCCTGATTCTAAAGGGCTTTTCTGAATAATTTCAGCTGGTCTTAATTTGTAATTATGTTTATAATAGTGGGATGATTTGCTGTTTGAAGATAGCTATGATCTAAAACATTTGCTCACTGGTCTTTTTTCATTCCCTGCATGGATATGCAAATGAAATACTAATGAAAAATATTTTTGACAAACTTCTGTAGTCTGGCTAAATTTGTTTAATGCGCAGACAGCACTTATTGGGTTTTATGTATATATATATAGAGAGAGAGAGAGAGAGAAAGAGAGAGTTGTAAGCCTTTTCCATACAAGGATTTTGCTGACACTGAAGGTCAATGGCTTCCTATCTATTCCTATTTACCCAGCCTACGCAGCGATTTGTGTGTATTTCAACAGTAAGTGAATCAATATCTCTTCTTTATCACTCATTTGTTTACATGCACCCAAGTTTTACTCTTCTTTCATAATAATAACACTGGTCATGCAGGTCACCTATAGGGGGGTCAGTAGGACTATGTTATGAAGATTAAATGAAAACAGCTCTTTATTAATAGCTGACTACTCAAAATACATATTTGCTGGTAAAGTACAACATTTTCAATGAAAAGATTACTAAAATATACTACATAATGAAAAAGGGATGAATTTGAAATTGATGGCAGGTATATCAAGTACATATCATCTGTCATCAGTGTGGCGCAAACGTGCATTGACTGCATTGATTTGAGTCCATTTTTAGGAGTTAATAATTAGTTTTCTTCGCAGAGTAAAATAAAAAGTAAACAGACTAAAGGTTGTTTTATGATCAAACTTAAGGACGCAGGGTTTATAATTCAGTCCAGTTTGGGGAAAGAGAAACAGCAGCAGTCCGGAAAGGTGGGAAATTTCTGTGTTCACAAGATGAATCAGAATTATTAACAAAAAAGAAATTTCTGCAGCAAATTTCTGTAAATGTTGTGAAACTGTTTCTGTTAAATTTCTTCAGGGCCTTCAAACGAGACCATGGAAAGGAACATCATATATTTGTGGATCTGTGCTTTTGCAGTAGTTCATGGAAATCAAGAGACTTTACCACAACCTCCCATCAGCGATAAACTCCCATCATTGATAAAGATGAACAATGATTTTGCTTTTCACCTGTACAAAAGGCTTGTAGAAATGCCCAATTATCAGTCGAAGAATATCTTCTTCTCTCCCTTCAGTGTGTCCATGGCCCTTTCTGAGCTGTCTTTAGGAGCCGGTGGTGAAACTAAAGAACAGCTTTTAAGTGGCATCGGCCATAACAGCTCAGTCTTCAGCACTGAAGAAATGCACGAGATGTTCCACAGTCTCCTGGAAGAAATCGACCATAGGACGGGGGTGGACATCGATGCTGGCAGTGCTCTATACATAAGCGACCAATTTAAGCCCCATTCTGAGTTCTTGAAGAAGATGAAGGAGTTTTACCACTCTGACGGCTTCACTGTGGATTTCAGTGTCAAAGAAACACTAGATAAAATTAACACATATGTGAAGGAAAAAACACACGGGAAAATAGACCAAGCTGTTGATGATCTGGAATCTGACACTTTGATGTTTCTTCTCACTTACATATATTTTAAAGGTAAATGCACACAATAGTCAAAAACTTTTGAAATTCTGATAATGCCATTGTCTCAGATCCCTTCAAAAATGTCACCCCTTCTTCCAAAGGAAAATGGGACATGCCATTTAACCCAAGCAAGACTCGTCAAAGTAGATTTCACGTGGACGCCGAGACCACCGTTCCAGTAGAAATGATGCACCAGTACGAATCCCTCAAAGTTTATTATGATACCGACCTCACCTCTAAAGTCCTCTGTCTAGACTACAACGACTCTTTCTCCATGTTTCTGGCTGTACCAGATAACGACAGAGATCGGACCATCAAAGATCTGGAGAAGGCCATCTCTAGACAGCACATTGAAAAGTGGAGGACAGCTGTCAGTAAAAGGTCGGTTGCCATAATCATTAACGTTTATCAAAATTAAGGTTATCCTGACTCATTCATAAAGGTTTTTAGATGTTCAGATATTTGAAAGTTCAATATCTCCATAAGAACCAGTCAAAGATTTCTTTTGTCTTTTAGAAAAACTGACATCTACGTTCCCAAACTCTCTCTGAAAACATCGTATTCCCTGAAAGATATTTTAAAAGGAATGGGAATGGCTGATATGTTTACAGATAAAGCCAACTTCACAGGAATTTCAGAGGAAAGGACATTCATTTCAAAGGTAATATTTTTAGAGTACTTTCAAAATTATTTTAAACTTTAAGAAGATACTTAATGTACTATTTAAAAAAAACACCCATTTTTAAGAGGACTCACTTTGATTCACTTTCAGGTTTTGCATAAGGCTACTCTGGATATCGACGAGAAAGGAACCACCGCAGCAGCGGTGACAACAGTTGAATTCAGACCAATGTCCTACAGCCCACTGCAAACTTTGAATTTTGACCGTCCATTTATGATCTTTATCACTGACCAAAAAAATGACAACATCCTCTTCTTTGGAAAAGTTGTCAATCCGGCAGAAAAACAGTAATGTGACATTCAAGATGTCATGACAACATTAGCCAGCAGGTGGCTGTGATTTAAACACATTGATATAAACTGTTGTGCCATTATTTTGTTGGCTCTACAGTGTGTTGTGTGTTAACGTAGGACAGAGATACTCAATTCTTCTTCTGGAAGTATTCAACCCTGGTCGTAGGGACCCACTATTTCTGTTTCCTCTGGTGAATGTATACTTCTCTGCCACGTGGCAACTGTTAGTGCTTAAATGAAAAAAGGTTAAGTAAAAAATAATAATAATAATAATAACAACAATAATAATAAAACAAAAATGTGGCAATACAACCTTTGTCTTACATTCCTTTCATACACCACACAGTCGGTGCAGAAACTATAATCTGCATCTGTTGACTGTATTACCCAGCTCTGAATAAAAACAGACCTCATAATTAGTCAAATAAATTAAATAGTACAAAAATCCATGTGATTCTAAAGGGCTCTCCTGAATAATCTCTGTCTTACTGTAATTTTCACATATGTGTCACTTCGTTTCACTAAACGGATTTTGCTGACAGTGAAGGTCAATGGCTTTCTTCCTCTTTACACTGCCTACGCAGTGATCTGTGTGCATTTCAACAGTAAGTGGATTAATATCTCTTCGTTATCACTCATTTGTTGACATGCACTCAGGTTTTACTCTGCTTTCATAATAATACAGGTCATGCAGGTCACCTATAGGGGGGGTCAGTAGAATATAGTAGTGATAACTAAACGAAAAAAGCAACAAATTTTGAGCATACACAAAAATACACATATCTGTGTTCACAAGATGAATCACAGATTAAATTACAAAATGTTTAAACTCTACAGAATATTGTTCAATAAATATGTAAAACTAAACTGTTAGAAAAACAATGTGGAAAATAGGATGAATCAATTAATAACAAATTTTCTTTGTCAATATGTTAAACTGTCTTGAGCGTTTGCTGCATATCTGTCATTAAAACATTGCAAAACTGTTTTTGTTCATTTGCCTCAGGGACTTATGTATAATATACTATTATATATTTATGATGTTCCATCTGCGATAAACACTCATTATTGATATAAATGAACAATGATTTTGCTTTTCACCTGTACAAGAGGCTTGTTGAAATGGCCAACTACCAGTCGAAGAATATCTTCTTCTTTCCCTTCAGTGTGTCAATGGCCCTTTCTGAGCTGTCGAACTGAGGAGCCGGTGGTGAAACCAAAGAGCAGCTTCTCAGTGGCATCTGCCATAACAGCTCAGTCTTCAGCACTGAAGAAATGCACCACATGTTCCACAGTCTCCTTGTCCATTTTATTATCCATCTCTGGACAGAAAACAAAGTATAAGTGAAGTGAAATAAGTAAAATTATACAAAAACATTCTTTTGAACAACCATATTTTAACATGGCAGTAGGCACACAATTTTAAAACATAGAATCTTAAAACTTTGAAATGTACAGCCATTTTACAACTCTAATCTGTTCCTGGCCTATTGTCCGAAAGGATGGATTGGCACAACATGGCTCAAACAAACACATTAGTAAGTTTTAGACTCAAGTTACAGTAGGTGCTTATCCTCCAGAAAATGTTGGTGATCAACCTTCAGATGATTAGATAAGAAGATGAAACTAAAGTTTTATTTTTAAACCAGAATAGCCTCATTCACGAACAATTTAACATTCAAATTCCTTAAGTGAAACAAACTGCTGTAGAAAAACGTGCCTCTTATCACTGCAGCCACGCTGAATTTTCCCTTTTCCTAGTAAATGCGGAGGGATAAATACGGACCGTGAGATTTAATCTTTGCTAATGGGTAACGTTACCCTTGGTCAGGATGAACATATGAATTATAAATATGTATGACATCTTCAATTCAGCTCAAATCGTTTATTCCCATGAAAAGAATGTTGTAAGTTATGTTTTATGTTTCACTTACCATTTATTTCCAGATTAAGCTTTTTAAGGCGTCACGATCTAAAACAGTGATTGTTGATTGCGCATGCGTATGGAGCACATTCTGAGAGAAAAAAAACACGGTTCATGACATTTTTAGTCAAACCTTTTTTGTTAAAATGTTCAGAACATCAAAACCTTAAGACAGTTACTGTATAAACATACAAAAACAAAACAAAAACACAAACGTACACACGGGTACAGTGTTGCCAGGGTACATGGTTCATACAGCAGATAAAATGTAGTTCGATTCAGAGGCAAAAGACTCCTTTCCGGTTCTTTGACTAAATCGCTCATAATCATTTGAAAGAGTCTGAGAAGTAATTCACACAGTTAACACATTGCATCCGTCAGTGCAAGTAATGAATTAAACATCTCACTTCAGTGACACTCTATTTCCTTTAGTGATGTCCATCTCAAAATGAAGGAAATTAAGTGCATTTAACATTCAATGTGTATTTCAAATTCACATTTGTATTGAAACTTAAGTCCATGTAGCCTATACATAGCCAATTCTGTACCATTCATCCATTCAATAATAATAGTAAAATGGCGCTGTGAATTATAAGAAACATTTGACATGCCCTTCGCGAAAAATTACCACATATTTCAAACCACTGCTTGTTCAACAACAACAAAAAAGACAGTTAATCACATGTCCAAGTGTAAAGATTTTCCCCCCTAAAAATACAGAATCTGATTGCTAAGGTTTTGGAGTTATGAGTCATTACTTTTGTGTATGTCACTCGGAAAAAAACAGCACCTTCAGGGAGGCAAAAATGCCTTTAGGGCTTAAAAGGTTAACAGTAAGAGGATCAATAGGGAATCAGTATTATCCCTTGTTTGTTCAATTTTTTTTGACCTTGCTGACTAAATAATGATACAGATCAAGGTCATGTAGGTACTGTGGAAAGCGTTTATTGATTGCATACTGATTTGTGTCCACAGTAGTTAATAATTAGAGTGTTTTTTTTTTTTTTTTATTATTATTATTTGAACAAATATAAGGACAGACTATTTAGCTCAGTCTAGTTTGGAAAACGAGACGGCAGCTGTCTGGACAGGTGGGAAAACTGAAATCTGTGTGTTTATAAGATTGAATATGATAAATAACAAGATAGAACATACAGCATACAGGAATAAAGAAGTTTTTGTTTTGTCATTGATGTGTTAATTTGCTGCATGTGTTAAACTGTTTCTGTTGTTTCTTCAGGGAGTGCATGTAACATCCTAACTTGAAACTTGAAAAGCGATCATGGGAAGGAATATCATATGTTTGTGCATCTGTGCTTTGGTAATACTCCACCCAATCGTCCTCGGAGATAATGAAGATGATGATGGTCCGCTACCAACTTTTTCTACACTGACAAAAATGTTATGGAGAAAAAATGATTTTGCTTTTCGCCTGTACAGGAGTCTTAGCTCTCTGTCTGAATATCAGAACAAGAATATCTTTTTCTCTCCACTGAGCGTGTCGATGGCCCTTTCTGCCTTGTCTTTAGGAGCTGATGGTAAGACCAAAGAGCAGCTTCTCTGGGCCATCGGTCATGACAGCTCCGTCTTCAACACTGAAGAAGTGCAAAAGACCTTTCAAAGTTTCTTGGAAGAAATCAGCCAAAGAAGGGTGGACATGGATGTAGGTAGTGCTCTTTATGTAAGCAACAAATCAAAACCACTTCCTGAGTTCCTTGAGAAGATGAAGCAGCTTCACCTCCCGGAAGGCTTTGCTGTGGATTTCCACCTCAATGAAACTTTAGACAAGATTAACACATATGTCAGGGAAAAAACAAACGGAAAAATAGATAAAGTTTTTGAAGATCTGGATGCTAACACCATGATGATCCTTCTTACCTACATATATTTTAAAGGTAAACAAACCGTACTAGTAATGTCGTTCTGTACTTCAGGTTTCAAATGTTAACAACTCCACTTTTTTTGTTTGTTTTGTTCAGGAAAATGGACTATGCCCTTTGACCCAAAATGTACTCATGAGGCTAAATTCTATGTTGATGCTGCAAAAACAGTTCCAGTTCAAATGATGAATCAGAAAGACTATATCAAAATTTTTCATGACACGCTCATCTCCACTAAAGTCCTTTCTCTGGACTACAACAACTCCTACTCCTTATTTCTAGCTCTCCCAGATAAATCAATCTCTGATCTGGAGAAGGTTATTAATCGACGAGATATAGAAAGGTGGAGGAATGTGGTCTGGCACAGGTTAAAATGTTTATATGCTTGAAATATATAAAATATATCTCTTTAAGGTCAAATTTTAAGATTCCTTTTTAGTGAAATGTTAATGTTTATGCTTTTCAGACCGGTTGACATCTACGTCCCAAAGCTCTCTCTAAAAGCATCATATTCCCTGACTGATATATTGAAGGGAATGGGAATGGCTGACATTTTCACAGATGAGGCCAACTTCACAGGAATTTCAGAAGAAAAGATGTTCATGTCACAGGTAAAGAAATAAACTTTGCTAATTGAAATAAAAAGTGAATTCTTAAAAGGATAGTTCATCCAAAAATGAAAATTCTGTCATTAATTACTCACCCTCATGTCGTTCCAAACCCATAAGACCTTATCATCTTCGGTTCATCTTCGGAACACAAATTAAGATATTTTTGATGAAATCTGGGAGCTTCCTGACTCTGCATAGTCAGCAAAGCAACATTCATGGCCCAGAAAGGTAGTAAGGATATCCTTAAAACTTAAAATAGTGTGATATGTGTAATATGTGACATCAGTGGTTTAACCATAATGTTATGAAGCTAGGAGAATACTTTTTGTGCAAAGACACGTTCACCAGAGCACGACGCATGCGTGTGATAATGCTGCTTTAAGCTATCCCTTTAAATTTAATATGTAAGTATAATATACATTCACTTTGATTTGAAATGGAATCTGTGATTTTCTTTCAGGTTATACATCAGGCTGCTTTTGAAGTAAATGAGGAAGGGATAGAAACACCAGACTTTGGGATAGATATCTCTAAGAGACAACTACCAGTTTACAGATTTGATCGTCCATTCATGATCTTCATTGTCGACCCGATCAATTACAACATTCTTTTCATGGGAAAAATAGTCAATCCAATGGAAAAGTAGTGATATGACACGATTCAAGATATCATAATTGACATTAAGCAGCCATGATTTTGTACAGATGATAACAAGTACAGTTATTGCTTTAAACATCTTTTGTTAGCATGATACTGTCCACAAACGCAAAGTTAGCATGTGTTATTAAAGGGAACACTGGATATTAAAACTTGTTTGGCTAAATATAACGTAAATTATGTCTCTTACTGAAATATGTAATTGAAAACCCATGAAAGATCATCATTTTATGCATATCTTGGACTGTGGGGGCACCATTATGACATGAAATGGTTGCACTGTTGAGCTACAGTTGAGGTTGAATGTTTACACCCCCCCTTTTGAGAATCTGCAAAATCTTAATTATTTTACCAAAATAAAAGGCATCATGCAAAATGCAGGTTGTTGTTTATTTAGAACTGACCTGAATAAGATGTTTACATATAGTCCACAAGAGAAATAATAGTTGAATTTATAAAAAATAACCCTGTTCAAAAGTTTACATGATTCTAATTACTTGTTCTTACCTAAATGATCAACAGTTAAACTGTTTCACGGGGCTGTAAACTTTTGAAGTTTTTTTTTTTATTTTTTGCCTAAATATCATATTTTTGCATTTAGTACTGCCCTTCAGAGGCTACAGAAGGTACCTACATGTTTTCCAGAAGACAAAATAAGTTAAATATACCCTGATCTTCAAATTCAAAAAGTTTTCACACCCTGGCTCTTAATGCATCCTGTTTCCTTTTGAAGCATCAATAAATGTTTGAATGTCTATATGTAAACAACTTTTATGTGAAATATCTGATTCACATCAGTATTAAATAAACAAAAACATGCATATTTTTTATGACCCCTCTTATTTTGGTAAAATTAACATTTTGCAGATTCTGAAAGGTTTGTAACTTTTGACCTCAACTGTACTATCGCACCTGTTTTTACTGCAACACAACTCAGCTACTAAAAGAGCTTACAAGTGGTGATGGATATAAGCATAGGCTTAAACCAAATGCCAAACCATTGATTTTCCCCACAAGTGGTCTAAACGGCCCTGGATATCAAGTGAAATCTGCACTGTGTCAGTGGCTGCGGCGTCATGACAAGAGTCGGCATGTTTACATCCAGGATGGCATCTAGCATTTCTTGTCTCTGCCATTTGTAGCTGTGGTCTACTAAAATCCTCAAAGGCATCAGGGCTAAAGTGGAGAGAATGAAGTTTTCCTCTTCTCATAGCTAGAAAAAGCAGTGAAGACTTACAAGCTTCCCTTGTTGCCCTTCGACTGAAAATTACAACCAAAATCCGCAAAATGTTGCAACGTATCAACATTTTATTTTCCGAGTTGCTTATTTCGAGTTGTGTTGTGGTAAAAACTGCAACAGGCAGCGGCAGTAGCTCACCAAATGCAGCCATTTCACGTCATCGAAGTAATGGCGCCCCGCATAGTCCAAAATATTTATAAAACAATATGGATTTTTTAAATAATGCAAGTCTTTCATGGGTTTTCTTCTACATATTTCAGTAAGAGACATCATTTACTGTATGTTCTATTAAACCACACAAGTCTTATTACCTTAATACGTAGATGACCTTTGGAAACAGCACATAAAAAGGTTCAATTTTTATTTTTCTCATGTTGTTTGTCTGGTTGGTTTAATATCAGTGAAAACAGGACACTGTTATTTGAGCTGATATAAATATTTATTTCCTCTTTTATATATTCCATCTTTACATGCATGTCAGGCAATCTCAGTAGCTGAAAAAAGGTTTATTGGGCTCAACTAAAGACCATCGTGACTTATTTTGAAAAGTGTAGGTCATGTCCAGAGTTAACATCCCCACAATGACTGCCTAACAAACCAGAACAATTAGAGGATGTTAAAGGAGGCACATTTCAAATTTTAAGGGCTTCCTTTTGCCCCAATGCAACATCGAAAGACTGACGACACCGCCACAGCTTTTGACTAAAAGATTCAAAGGTATAAGATCCAGAAGAGCCCGAATGGATCCCCTGCAGGAATTACAGAAAATGCTGCACAGAAACCGGCTACCGTTGGCAGATTTCCTGAGAAACAGCAGTGAGCGATACACGCTCCGGAATCAAACTATATCACGTCACCGTTAGTGATCTAGCATAGAGGTTACCGCACATAGATCGGAGAATCCTGGCCTGTACACGACAGCAGCTATATACAATGTGTTACGCTGCACATCAGGTCTTTTTGATTTTGCTAGGTTTGGTAAAAAATTCCAATTTCATGTTTTTGTTCTATAAATGAACCAGAAATGCACATTGACTTTCTTCATTACACAGCTTCAAATCATGCATAGTAGGACCATTCTGATTATACAGAGGCTACATAGTATCATTTAGGGTTATTTTTGTGAGCACAATTATAAAAAAATATTAAAATCACCATTGGTATTTTAAAAAATACAGTCACAGACGAATTTGATAGAAGAAAACATAAAATACGCTAATCGTGTAATTTATGTTGCTCCTCGAGGGGCGTCAACTTCCACGTCCATTCTAAATATGACTAGCGTTTGCAGGCAAGATATGTTCAAACAATTAATTCTATAAATAAGTTTCCTTTCCATTGCACAGTATTCACAATATACTACAGAAGACGTCATAACAGAACTCAGCAATGACCTGATATTAAATGAGCCTTGAGCTGGTATCAAGCACTGAGGATGCCAAGTCTATTACGCACAGTATGTTCATAGCAGACATTGAGGAAAGAGACACAAACTGTGCATGATTATACAGGATGGGTGCAACTCTAAGTCAGAAATCCATGCAATGTTTTTGCACATCTGCCTTTAAACTGAAAGGTACTACAGCGCAGGGTCCTGGTCCGAAGGGGCTGGTCTTTAGAAAGGATGCTTGTGTATGTGTGAATCAACAAAGTGTTAACAAAGTGAATTATTTCTGTCTGTCTTGCAATGCATTCTGTTTTCTGTTCATGAATGGAAGCTGCAACACCAGTGTATTTAGCAGCACAAAAAAAAAATGCTCTCAAATGTCCACACGAACCATGATGCAAGTGCAGATGACCTTTGTGACCTTGCCTGAAAGGATCAGATGAGGAAAGCACACTGTTGTGAATTCATGCGTGGAGTGATGCGTCCTCTGAGTACTCGTGTTTAGTTGTAACTTCTCTGCAGGTGAAGATGAAAGGTGGAGTCGTCGAACAGTGGATTCTTCACTTCCATTTCCCCGGTCTGGAAAGAGAAAGATACTTTTGAACACCATGGCACTACAGGAGACTACAAACTGTAGGACAGTGGGTGGCATATAACACCATTGATTACACCTGCAGGAGTCGTGATTTATGACAGTCATAGGGGAGATGTCTCTCATACACGAACACAAAAACAGACGTGGTCTGCTGCATTTAGAATAATGTATATGAAGGTATTGATCTTACCGGGGCAAGTCCTGGGCACTCATACACAGTGAAGTCTCCATCTTCATTTTCCTCATCCGAAGTGGCTCCTGACTCAGGAATCTTGGAATCATTTCGTTGCCTGCATGAGGATAACAAAACAGAGAAGGCATGCCACTGAGTTTTGAATAATAATATAAATGATATGACTAATATTATAAATCATGGGACCTCACATTATTTTTTTGGCCTATATATTTTAAAACTAAATAAATAAAAATAAATAAATAAAAATAAAAAGAGCTTTTAAGACTGTTTAATTAATGGTGTGCATACATCTTGTTTATTATCTGTTAAAGGAATAATTCACCCAAAAATGAAAACTTGAAAAATGTCATTATTTACTCACCTTCATGTTGTTCCAGACCTGTATAAGTTTCTTTCTTATGTTGAAAACAAAAGTATTTGTTTTGAAGAATTGTAAAAAACCAAACAGTTGTTGGTCCCCACTGATTTCCATAGTAGGGCAAGAAATACAATGGAAGTCAATGGAAGTCATTTTCTTTTATGTTCAACATAAGAAAGAACCTCATACAGGTTTGAAACGACATGAGGGTGAGTAAATGATGACAAAATTTTCATTTTTGGGTGAACTATCCTTTAAGTTATATTTTCTGTTTCACTTATTTAAAAAAAACAATGGCAAGTATAATTTCTAATACTGTATTTGACTCTGGACCACAAAAGTTTTTTTTTAAATTGACATCTATACATCATCTGAAAGCTGAATAAATAAACTTTCCATTGATGTATTGTTTGTTAGGATAGGTCAATATTTGGAAAATTTTGGAATTTGAGGGTGCAAAAAATCTAAATATTGAGAAAAATCGCCAAATTTGTCCAAATGAAGTTCTTAGCAATACACATTACTAATCAGAAATTAAGTTTTGATATATTTATGGTAGTAAATTTACAAAATATCTTTATGGAACATGATCTTTACTTAATATCCTAATGATTTTTGGCATAAAAGAAAAAAATCGATAATGTATTTTTGGCTATTGTTACAAATATACCTGTGCTACTCACAATTCTGACTGGTTTTGTGGTCCAAGGTCACATATTTCACAGCTCCATTATTCATAATAGGCCTACATATGTTTAACTGTTAAATGACTGTGGGATAAGAAATCTTTTTTTTATCAATTTTTAAAATTAGATGTTCAAGAGTTTGGGATCTGTACTTTTTTTTTTTTTTTTTGGCAAGAAGTCTCTTGCTAAGGAATTGCTAAGCAATTATTAGTTTAAAAATACAGTAAAACAGTAATATTATATAATATTAATAAAGTATATTTATTATATTATTTATAATGTTCAGTTATAAAAGTGTATTACTATTTAAAAGAACAATTTCTATTTGAAAATGTAATTTATTCTGGCAACACTGAATTTTCAGCAACTGTTACTCTAGCCTTTACTGTCACATGATCCATCAGAACCAAATCTTGAACAAATGTTTGAAGAAACATTTCTTATCAACATTATTAAATCATTATTATAAATGTTGAAAATTGTTGCAACAAAAACAAAAAGGGACAACAAAAACATATTTTATTACATAAACAGTTTATACATAGAAAACATTTAAATTTTCAATTAATCAAAATATCCACCATTAGCAGCTATTACAGCTCTGCATAATTTGTGCCTAAATTCACTGTATTCTAAACTTAATTGGCAATCAATTGTTGAAGCTATGAAGGTGTGCTGACTCAAAAATCTTTTAAAAACCTGGGCCAAGTTTAAACCAGTAAGCAGGCATCACAGCTGGCAAAGGGGCATGTCTGACTTTGACATGTATATATTGCCAT
>JAHKKF010530358.1:0-11288 GCA_019740295.1 Labeo calbasu
GTATTTCATATTATTATTATTATTATTTTATTAATAACAACTTCAAAAACATTAAAAATATATATATACATGTATGTGTGTGTATATATATATATATAACAGGTAAAATTATATTATATTATTATTATTATATTATATATAATATTTTTATTTTAGGTTATTATTATTTAAAGAAATATTACTATTGCAATGATACAATGATAATACTGAACTGTAAAGGAAAAAAAACAGGTATATATTACTTTACATTACTACTATTATTATTATTGTACTAATAATAATTTCAAAAATAATTTTAATTAATTAAAAAAAAAAATAAAAATAAAAAAAAAATATATATATATAAGGCTTTATTATTTAAATGATCAAAAATTAATATATGTGTACATTACAAAAATTAAACCAATAAAACAATATTACTATTGCTGTGATAATACTAAACTGTAAAAAAAAAAAAAAAAAAAAACCCAGGTATTTATNACTGTAAAAAAAAAAAAAAAAAAACCCAGGTATTTATTATTATTATTATTATTATTATTATTATATACATATATAATATATTTTTTCTTATTTAAATTGTATAAATTAAACCAATAATGAAATATTGCTATTATTTTAATATTGTACTATAAACAATATGATTAATATTATTATTATTAACAGTAAAATTACAATACTAATATTTATGGCTAATATACAATACTATTATTATTATTATTATTAATAAATGCACTTACAATGTGCATGTGCAGCAGCATTTGCTGATAACTGAGACACTGAAAACACCGAATCATGAGCTGTTTGCGTGTAAATGAACACAGTGCTGCGCTTCACCCTAAAATACACAGCTCATCAGATCACATATTTATACAATTAATTCACAGCTTAGCAATTCATTTTTCAGGTCAGAAAATCTGAGAATATGTATTGATTTGGAAAAATATCAATGCTGGGAATGTTATCGATAGAGTTATCCCTTAACTCTGTGCCTGGGCGGTGAGTTTGACTCAAACCCACTGCAGTTTGCACGTTTATCTGTGTCTGTCTGTGATAGATTGAGCTCTTCATGGAGACCGGACTCCTCATGACGGGTAATCCTTTTATTTGTGCGCTGAACTGTGTGCATCACCTGTCAGCTCGTGGCCGCAGGGCCGCGCCGATTCCCCAGTGCTGATAGCGCTCCAGTTATGGACAGTCCTGCCAATAAGAACAATTTGTCCTGACAACTAGCAGCACAAAGGCAGTAGACACGCAGAAGCAGACTTCCGAGACGGGCCATGACTCTGAGCTGTCACATCCAGCAGGAGTCAAAGAGACGGGGGACAGTGACGGAGAGACTCGCTGCCGTTCGTGGCAGCAGCACCTCTTCAGAGGAACGAGCCATGTTTCATCCGACTCCTCCAGAGTCTGATTCACAGACGATCTCAATTGGTTCTCAGATCTCTGGTTATGACTTCAGGCAAAATTCTGAATTTGAGATCCGGCTCTTTTTCAATTCACGAACGCGAGTTTGAGTTCAGTTAGCCACACGGCACAATGTTGAATTGAAATGACGAGAAGTGGAATTTACTGAATTGCAACTGCAAACCTTGATTCGCATACCTGTATCCGTCGATGAAGCTGGCGTTAATGTAGTCGGACCCCTCCACGCCTCTGATTGGCTGCAGACACACACGGCTGGACTCAAAGGGCATGATGTTGACCAGTCGGTTCTTGAATTTGTTGCACGGCAGACTAGCGCTGATGAATCTAGAGGTGTGTGCTTTAGAGTTGGCCAGTTTCTACAGAGAGAAAAGACACAGAACATATACATATTGCTCAGAAATTGTAAAATATACCCATCAAGAAACAGACTACGGAGAAAGGATCCATTAAATTTTGAACTTTTGAACTTTCTATTCATCAAAAGTATCACAGTTTGCCAAAAATATGAAGCAGCACAACTGTTTTTAACACTGATGATAAGAACTGAGCAGCAAATCAACATATTGGAATGATTTCTGAAAGACCATGTGACACTGAAGACTGGAGTAATGATGCTGAAAATTCAACTTTGCATCACAGGAATGAATTATATCTTAAAATATATTCAAACAGAAAACAGTTATTTTAAATTGTAATAATATTACAGAATATTACTGCTTTTCCTGTATTTTTGATTGAATAAATGCAGCCTTGGTGAGCAGAAAAAATGAACAAATCTTGAAAAAAATCTTACAGAATTACTCTAAACTTTAAAATGGTATTTTAGCTATTTAGACTTAAGGATACTGTAATTTTTTTTTTACTTCTTTTTGTGATTTTAAATAAATATTCTATAAAATATGTTTCTTTTAAATGCCAGCTTTTGTGTGCATCTTATTCGGCCCCATTATTCTGTATAATAATCCATTCTACATATTTCAAACAGCGTTGGTCAAGAATGAATGAAATATGAGACCCTGGACCACAAGATGACAATGTTTGGCTGAGATACAACTATTTGAAAATCTGGAATCTGAGGGTGCAAAAAAAAAAAAAAAAGTCTAAATATTGACAAAATCACCTTTAAAGTTGTCCAAATGAAGTTCTTAGCAATGCATATTACTGGAGTTGAAAAATGGAGTTGTAGAAAATTTGCTAAATATCTTCATGGAACATGATCTTTACTTAATATTCTAATGATTTTTGGCATAAAAGAAAAATCGATCATTTTTTGGCTATTGCTACAAATATACCTGTGCTACTTAAGAATGGTTTTGTGGTCCAAGGTCACATATAAGGAATGCTTTGATTTCCAAAATTGAGCTCAACTTCAGTATTCATGGCACAATGTTAATTACCAAACTGAATCTCAAAGCGTTTTTTTCCATTGTCAACATTTGACGTCTTCCTTTGGTGGAGAATGAGGTGTTTTGAGAGGCTTTGTTCATAAACTTCAAATAATACACGCTCTTTGAATCTCAGCATGTCACCAAGATGCATCATGGGAAAAACAGCCCATTAAAATCGTTCACGTTGCGCAGGGACACCCAAATGTGTTTCCACACACAGCTCCGACTGCACTGGCCCTTCAGAATCAGACAATTCCCATCCGCTGGAGAAACAACATCAAGCATTAAAACCTGATTACATCCTCGACGGATCTATAATGATCATGCGTGCAAAGCAGCTCTGAGCCTCATCATTGGGGCTGTGAAGCGTCTCTGAGGACAGCTGTTGTATGTTAAAGGAGTGTTTTCATGCACGCAGAAGCTATAATTCTCACCACAGTCACAGATACGGCCTGTCAGCTTCTCCATCAGCACCAACTTACTGTTTAAGCAGTTAGAAATGTGCATCTTTGCTCTGGCAAGAATGTTCAATGTGCATGTCTTTTCTTTTTCCACAGCAGTTTTTCTTGTTCCTCTTCCAGTGTAATATCACTGAAATCAACTTAGCCATTGTAGATGAGAATCATAAGGAATTCAAGTTCAGATTATACATAGTTATTCCAGTTTATTATTTATTATTATTCAGTTTATTGTTTATTAATATTTGAATGAACTTTATGGTTTTAACTCTTTACAATAACATTTCATTTGTTTACATTAGTTAACTATATTAGATAACAAGAACAACACTTATATAGGATTTATAGTATGACTTTACAAAAAGATTCCATCAGTTAATGTATTAACTAACATGAACAAACAACCATACATTTATTACAGTATTTATTCATCTTTGTCAGTGCATTAACTAAAGTTAACAAGCAACAAATCAGTAAATGTTGAAATTAACATTAACTAAGATTAATAAAAACACTTTACAGTAAGGTTCATTACATTGGTTAACATTAGTTAACTACTTTAGTTAATGTGAACTAAGAATGAACAATACTTCTACAGTACTTATTAATCTTAATGTTAATTTCAACATTTATTATTGCATTAGTTGTGTTTGTTAACATTAGTTAACGCACTGTGAATTAACATGAACTAACAATGAACGATAATTAATACTGTAATTAATGTATTAACTAACATTAACTAATGGAACCTTATTGTAAAGTGTTACATTCTTAGTTAATGTTAACTAATGTAGTTACTAATGTAAACTAATCTTAACTAATGAAACCTTACTGTAAAGTAATACTGGATTTATTTATCCTAGTTAAAGTTAAGTTCAAAATTTACTTAAAATGATTAAAATCAAACGTTGTACATGTTAACATGAACATTAAAATTTAAAAGTTAATAAATTCTGTAAAATATATTGTTCATTTTTAGTTCATGTTAACAAATGAGACCTTACTGTAAGTGTTTTTATTTTTATTTTTATGAACTTTTATTTTTATATTTTCATTTAAAATTTTAGTTTCATTTTTAGTATTTCTGTTATTTATTTATTTATTTTTCAATTTTAGTTTCTGTTCAGTTTAAGTTTTTATTTATTTTTAGTTAATTTAATAAATCACCATTATTATATTACTTGAGTTTAACTTAAAGCATTCCTTATATTTCATTAATTAATGATCAATACTGATTCTTATATCTTTACATTTTAGTTTCATTTTTAGCAATTCTGTTATTTATTTATTTATTCATGTAATTTTTCAGTTTTAGTTTCTGTTTATTTTTATTTATTAACAGTTAATTTAATAATCAACATTGTTACATTACTTGAGTTTAACTTGAAGCATTCCTTATATTTCATTAATTAATGAATAATAATGATGATTCAAATATCTAGTAATTTTTGTGCTTTAGCTTCAAATAATAACAGTCATATAATAACATTTATTAAGAAAAGTTATGGTAACACTTTATTTTACGTTTTTTTAACTAGTTGCTTATTAGCATGCATATTACTAGAATATTAGCCATTCATTAGTACTAATTAGGCACATATTAATACCTTATTGTACGTGATCCCTAATCCTACCCAATACCTAAACTTAACAGCTACCTTACTAACTATTAATAAGCAGCAAATTAGGAATTTATTGAGGGAAAAGTCGTAGTTAATAGTGAACAAGTGTTCCCTATTCTAAAGTGTTACCAAAGTTATCATCTAATATTTATATTTTAGTTAATTCCAGCTGTTTTTAAATTAACAAAAGTTTTAGTTAACAATAATAACCCTGTTTCCCAACTGTAAAAACCAGGCAAGACAGACCGCTAGGTATAAACTGCATCTTCTGCATGTTAATCAGGGGTTTTAACAAGCAACAAGGCATTGCTTTGTCTTTTGGTTCCACAGAGCTGTATTCCAAACATCAAACACGTTCTGATCGGCTGTGATTTTGTGTCTTCACGCTGTGTTTTGCTTTTAGTGAGGAGAGAAAAACTGACACAGGAACCCTGTTGTGTCGTGCTGGGTTAGGCTGATGTATAAGATTATGTGTGTCTGTGTGTGTTTTCTGACCTTAAACTCCAGTTCCATGGCGGTGACGGTGTCCCCGGGCGACACCTGCGTGAGTTTCTGGATGTGTGTGTACAGGCTCCGCGCCGGGACCTCCGTGTTCCCGCAGGTGGCGGCCTCCAGCAGGGCCTCGTGGATGAAGATATACTGATCTTCCGTCTGCACCATGTAGTTCCTCTGAGCGCGCATGCAGGTCACGTGACCGTAGATATCCACCGACTTCTCGTGCTTCATCCGCTCCAGCATGGCCTCTATTACGATAAAACAGCCCGTCCGACCCACGCCGGCGCTGCCATGGGAAACACGAGGGAAATCTTAGATTTAGAGTGCATTCATAGACACATGTGCATGCTAATAGATAAGTGGGCGGAGGTCATGCTCTACCTGCAGTGCACCACCATGGGTCCGGCGTCAGGTGGGTTGCAGGCCTTGACCCTGCGCAGAAAGGCTAAAATTGGTGTGGGGTATTCGGGAACGCCGTGATCCGGCCAGGCCATGAACTGGAACTGCCGAACTTCCCGTTTCTCACTGGACCCATTCTGTTATAACATAATCAAAGAGATGTATGATAGAAAAAAAGGATTTTTCTTGTTGTTTTTAAGTAAAAGAATGTGCTTATAATACTTAATTAATTACATATACAGAATTTTAATACTAATCTCCCTCCACAATCTAATCACGAACTAAACTGCAAAAACAAGTCAATCAGAAATCGTTAAGGCTGTGAGATCACAACTACGGGCTTGTTAACTTGTGACCATTTACACATCAGGAACTATTTAGTGTTTAACTGGCCTGTTTGGATGAACTATGCTAGTACGTGGAGGTTAACCAATCAAAACACAGGTCTTAAAGTTGCAAAAACAGCCTGTGTAATTGTAAGGATCTGAGGAAGGAGACAAAATTAGTCATGGGAAACTAAATTACAACAAATTTTTGGTCCAGAAAACCTTAATTTGACATATGTATAAGTGGACATTTATAGGAAAAATGCAACATATGACCCAACATATGTACTGGTCTCTAAAAATGAATAAACCATATTTCAATCTATGTTCACAAAAACATAAAAAATAAATAAATAGATAAATTAATAAATAAATTATTTATCCATCCACCCAACCATACATCAATTAATTTATTTTACTGACATGACAGGAAATTAAAAACAAAACAAAACAGTGTATTAAATTATCTATTTAAAATAAAATAAAATATGTTGAAATTGCCCTGTATTGTGCAGAAACTATGTAAGTTAAATATGATGATAAATATATAAAGTGAACTATAATATGTAATATATGTAATATATTCTATAAATGTACAGTTGTTATTTTATCTACCATAAAATTGGTAACACTTTACAATAAGGTATCATTTGTTAACATTAGTTAATGTATTAACTAACCTGAACAAACAATGATACATTTATTAATTTATCCATCTTTGTTAATGTTAGTTAATAGACAAATACAGCTGTTCATTGTTAGTTCATGTTAGTTCACAGTGCATTATGTTAACAAACACAACTTTTGATTTTAATAAAGCATTAGTAAATGTTGAAATTAATATTAACTGTAACACTTTAGTATAGGGAATAATTCTCACTATTAACTAGTTACATTATTAGCAGTATTAACATACTGGCTGTTTATTAGTACTTAACTAAGATTAATAAATGTTGTAGAAGTTTTGTATATTCTTAGTTCATGTTAACTAAAGTAGTTAACTAATGAACCTTATTGTAAAGTGTTACTATAAAATGTTATACAATTTTGTTATAAAAAACATTTCCTAAATAAAAAAATATTTTAGGATCTAGGATCTCAGCAAGAGGCAGTTTTGTCTCCTACTAATAATTAAATTTGCATGTTTTTGTGGAAATGTTTCCATCTTCATTTATTCAGCTCTGCTGTGTGGCGCCTCAATATCACAAAAAGACATTTACAACATTAATGAGAAGAAACGTCAGTCATTTGTGAGAATGCAGTGTATCTGACTGTTAAAAAATGTGTCAGACATAAATCTAAAACTTCTTTTCAGGTTGTTTTGTGTATTTCATTACATAACATTTTTAAACAGAATTTGATTTAAAACAAATGATTTGTCACTGCAGTGGTGAAAAAAACCCAAACAAATAAATGTCATTTATGAACACACACAGACCTTATAGAGAGCAAAGGTCCTGACGCTGTATGTGGCTAACTCCACCGTATCCAGCATGGACACTTGAATCATGCCGTACGTCTCTGTTCCACGGCTCGGCCAGTACTGATCACACTTCACCTGCAATCACAGACACACACAAACATCACACATCAGGGAGCATAAGAGCATAGGAGACGGGTGGGAGGAGGCCAGCTGAAGTTGAAGCAGGCCCGCGGGTCTCGGGCAGATGGGGGCATCACGCACCACAGACCGGCCAGAACTATGGCTGAACCTCCAGCTCCAATAACACACGGGTCACATACTGTGAATACACACTCATACACACTGAGCACAGAGGGCTGAATGAGTAATGGCCGGCAGGTCTGGGGTTGAGATGCATTAGCGTGACCCATCTGGGTTTCCGTAAACACTGCTGTCCCTCCTCAACAAAGAACAGGTACAATCTGTGCACTTGTTTAAACTAATTAATAAATACGGCTGACTAAACCAAATCCCCCTAAAAAACCTTTCGCATTTTTAAAATTGAGTCTTGTTCATTTTTTGTCTTTTTTTTGGTTAAAAATGTCATTTTCTCCATAGAGTTTGATTAATTCGACTATATATTAAACACTGACATTATAGAACAAATTATATACTATAGCTGTGAACCTGGACCACAAAACCAGTCATAAGGGTCAATTCTGAATAAATAAGCTTTCCATTGATGTATGGTTTGTTAGCATAGGACAATATTTGAGATGCAACTATTTGAATATCTGATGGTGCAAAAAAAAACAAAAAACATGCCTTTAACGTTCTCCAAACTAAGTTCTTAGCAATGCATATTACTAATAAAGTATTAAGTTTTGATATATTTACGATAGGAAATTTACAAAATGGCTTCTTACTTAAAATCCTAATGATTTTTGGCATAAAAGAAATATTGATCATTTTGACCCACACAGTGTATTTTTACTATTGCTACAAATATACCTGTGTTACTTAAGACTGGTTTTGTGGTCCAAAGTTAGAATTGTGAATCGTGAGGTACAGAATTTCATTAGAAAGCTTGCGTTAAATCACATTCATGTATATTGAGATCGACCATGTGGAGGAAAAACAGAATGGCCATCTGGTCACACGGCAGGTGAGGGAACATGTGACGCCTCCCTCTCTCACAAACACACATGCACACAAATCACTTCCTGTTCAACAGTCCTATGAGGACACTTTGGGTGCTTTCCTTTCCTATGTAATTCACAGACCGGGTACGTGTTTGCACGTGTCCATGAGGTCCATGACATCTTAAAGGGACAGAAAACCCAAAAATGAAAACTCTGACATTATTTACTGAGATCTTTAATGTGATTAATAGTCTTTATAAATTCCTATAGGTAATTTCCATGCCATCTGCATTGCTTGCCATACCAAAACACATTTCTTTCACTCTGAGGCGGGAACCAGACAAAACAAGATGATGTGTGAAATCTCACCCTGCTTTTCTCTTCCAGTCGGGTCATCATGACGATCGTGTTGGTCCTCTGCTCCCACACCATCCTCCAGAAGTCACTGAACGTCTCGGGCAAAGGACCCTGAGTGGCAATGTAGGCGTTCTGCTTGCGGTAGCCATCAATGTAGTTACCATTGATGTAGTCGCTCCCCGGTACACCTGTGGTTCAACAGTGCAGTGTTAACACACAACGAACGGCTGAGAACTGAGCGCTCATTGTACTGATAGCCTTGGTAAGCCCACGTGCATCATCTGCGCACTTTTTATTATTTATTTTTTTAAATAAATTAAACAGCACTGGAAGTACCTAGAAATGATCCAAAATATTTAATAAACAGGCTTGATTTAGACTTGATGGCCTCTTACAAAATTCAGTAGGCGCAGATTCTCTGTGGAACTGGTCATTGTTGAATGACTCTTCATTTTGACATGTCAAGCTACACACACTACTGTTCAAACGTTTGTGGTCAGTAAGATGCTTTTTAAAGAAATTAACACTTTTATTCAGCAAGGATGCATTAAATAGATCAAAAGTGACAGTATAAGTGTCAGTAAGACATTTATAATGTTACAAAGGATTTCTATTTCATATAAATGCTGTATTTTTGAACGTTGTAGAATCTTTAAAAAATGTATCATGAAAAATATAAAGCAACACAACTGTTTTCAACACTGACTATAATCTGAAATGTTTCTTGAGCAGCAAATCAGCATATTAGAATGATTTGTGAAGGATCATGTGACACTGAAGACTGGAGTAATGATGCTGAAAATTCAGCTTTGCATTACAGGAATAAATTACATTTTAACAGATATTTACATGGAAAACAGTTATTTTAAATGGTAATAATATTTCATGTTACTGTTTTAACTGCATTTTTCATTAAATTAATGCAACTTTGGTGAGCAGAGAAGACTCAAAAACAGGCTATAAGGGCTGCCCTTGACTAAAGATTTTTCTGGTTGACTAGTAGTTGCACATTTATGAATAAACCATATAAATCATAATGATGAGCCTTTAATTGCCTATATAGTCTAATAAGTGCTCAAGCGCACAAAAAAGCTTGCCACAGTGCACTGGCAGATAAACAGCAAGGAGACTGCATTAACGTTTCAATAATTTATTGATAAACTAGTGCTTTCTTTGTTTTTGGCTTAAAGGAGAAGTCCACTTCCAAAACAAAGATGTACATATAATATACTCACCCCTTGTCATCCAAGATGTTCATGTCTTTCTTTGTTCAGTCGTAAAGAAATTGTTTTCTTCAAAAAACATAATTTCTTTACGACTGAAGAAAGAAAGACATGAACATCTTGGATGAAAAGGGGGTGAGTACATTATATGTGAATCCTTGTTTTGGAAGTGGACTTCTCCTTTAAGAGATGAAGTTGGTGACACTGACTCGTCATCTCCGCAGTAGTGATGCGCCTGTATGCGCCTGTTTCATATGGATTACATAATATGACAATATTTGTTTTCTATTTGAATTAGCTCACGTTCACAGAGACTGAGATGGCAGAAATCCTGTTTGCTTTCATTACAAAAGCACAACATTTCAGTGTTATTGTGACTGCACACAAATAAATGTAGAGTCTTTACAGATTCGTAAGATGTATTACTCTGTATGGCCAAAAATGACGGAGTATTTTAAGTGCAAGTGACTGCACCAGCGCCTCCATCTGTCATGCAGTGAGTGCGCTGCTATTCAGCTTTCACACAGACATTTTTCACACATTTTTCAAACAGCACACATTTTTCTAGGTTAAAATTAGATTCAGCAGCCATGTAAAATTGTTACTACATACATCTTTCAGATGAAAAGCCATATTTGAGGTCGATGAATGATATGTACTGTATTATCACATAGAGCAGCTGTTAACGATCTGTCCGTCACGGACTGGGTGACTTCTGCACTTCCTATGGAATTTTTTTCTGCAACTAAACAACTAATAAAGTCGCTTTTACGGAGCAGCCCTATAAAAAAATCTTACTGACCTCAAACTTTTTGACCTCAAACTACTATAAATGTGTGTGTTATTGGACTCACCATCAATAGGGGTCAGCACGACTCTGGAGTGGTCGTAGGCGATGACGTTTGCATAGCGGTTCTTGGGCTTGTTGACCTCTAGGTTGGAGTTCTCCCAGGTGAACTGCTGACCAGGGTCAACAGACTACAGAACAGAAAGACAAAACATGCGCATGCTTATTAGATTGCTAGACAAAGACAATAGACACATTTAACCT
>JAHKKF010530358.1:11338-21677 GCA_019740295.1 Labeo calbasu
TAAAGGAGAAGTCCACTTCCAAAACAAAGATTCACATATAATGTGCTCACCCCCTTGTCATCCAAGATGTTCATGTCTTTCTTCAGTCGTAAAGAAATTATGTTTTTTGAGGAAAACATTTCTGCATTTTTCTCCAAAAAATGGACTGATATGGTGCCCCGATTTTGAACTTCCAAAATGCAGTTTAAATGCAACTTCAAATGATCCCAAATGCAGTTGTAAGTGATCCCAGCCGAGGAAGAAGGGTCTTATCTAGTGTAACGATTGGTTATTTTCATTTAAAAATACAATTTAAATACTTTCTAATCTCAAAAACTCTGTGTATTCTGGTTCAAGACAGTTAAGGTATGTCGAAAAACTCCAATCGTATTTTCTCCCTCAACTTCAAAAATAATTTCAAAATCATCCTACATTACTGCAGAAGTACCGACCCAGTCTTTGCAAAGTGAACATGCAAAGAAGATCAAACACCCTTAACAAAAAAGGTAAAACAATGACAGAGGATGATTTCGAAGTTGAGGAAGAACATGAGATGGGAGTTTTTTGACATACCCAAACTGTCATGAACCGGAACAAAAACAGCCCAGGCAGAGTAAGACAAGATGGGCGTTTGGCATTAAAAAGTATATAAATTGCACTATTTTTATGAAAATAACTGATTGTTTTGCTAGATAAGACCCTTCTTCCACGGCTGGGATCATTTGAAGCTGCATTTAAACTGCATTTTGGAAGTTCAAAATCGGGGAACCATATCAGTCCATTATATGGAGAAAAATGCTGAAATGTTTTTCTCAAAAAACATAATTTCTTTACGACTAAAGAAAGAAAGACATGAACATCTTGGATGACAAGGGGTGAGTACATTATATGTGAATCTTTGTTTTGGAAGTGGACTTCTCCTTTAATGCCAATAGTGGTGCAAAGCAGAACTGCAAACATAACTATTTTTTTCAAATGTTTCCTGAATACTCCCTTATTCTATGCCCATTACTTAGTCCCGCCCCCCAATCTTATGCCATTGGTTGAGCCAAACAACAACATGTCAGCACATGAAAACCTACTTTACTGTAACATGAGAAAAGATATAAAAACAACAGTATTAAAATTTAATGAGGGAACTGACTGAAAGCTCATATGCTAGGTGACTAGAGGGAGGGGGTTTAAAAATAAGGTTTGGGGACATCAGCTAAAAATGGAAGTCATTTCAGAGGTGGAGCAAGTTTCATTTCATTCTGATGAAAGTTTACAAAGCCATGGAATAATGTGCACCAATGAATCATTCATAATATGACAACTCTGCCACAGCAAGAACTGATGATGCAAAATCTATCAGACGCACCACAAATCTGCAAATCTCTACCTTGACATGCCCAGCCGGAATCGTCCCGGCGCTTTAGAAACCCGCCTAATCCAACCCTGCTGTTACCATAGCGATGAGATAACGGGTCAGAGGGTGAGGTTTAGACTTCTCTTCACTAGTCTCCCTGCATCACATTACTGCAGCTATGAGAAGCTGCATTTTTAGCCGAATGACCAGCAGTTATAATGAACAAAACATATCAACTAAATGAAACATAAAATACTACTCAAAAGTTTGGGGTTGATAAGAATTTTTGGGGTTGATATGAATCTTATGTTTGCCAAGACTGCATTTATCTGACCAAAAATACAGTAAAAATAGTAATATTGTGAAATATTATTACCATTTAAAATAAATATTTTCTGTGGTAACATATTGTAAAATGTAATTTATTTCTGTGATTCAAAGCTGAATTTTCAGCATCATTATGCCAGGCTTCAGTGCCACATGATCCTTCAGAAATCATTGATTTGCAGCTCAAGAAACATTTCTGATTATTATCAATGTTGCAAACTACCGCATATTCTATTATGGAAACCCTGAAACATTTATTTTTTCAGGATTCTTTGATGAATACAAAGTTCAAAAGAACAGCATTTATTTGAAACAGATTATTTTTTATATATAAACAATGTCTTTATGGTCACTTTTGATCAATTTAATGCATTCTCGGTGAATAAAAATATTAATTTTTTTAAAAAAGTCTTATTGAACCCAGTCTTTTGAATGTGAGATGAGAATGCTGTTAAAGAGGCTAAGCACATTCCATTGGGCGATGACATGTACAGTTCATTCTAAGGACAAAGCAACATTTTTCTAGATGTATATGGAATGAAGATAAACCAGAGTCTGATCTTCTGTGTGCTAACAGATGGAATATGAAGAACCGCCTATGAAAAACAATAAATCACAAAACATCTGCCATATTGCAGATAATTGCTTGTCAGCTTACTCTAACAGCACAGTGTATTTTTTTTATTTTGTGCATTTGTTTGTTTTCATGATGACTGTAATGATCGCTGACAAAGGCTCCATCAATGCGCTTCAAATAAACATACACAAGCCCTATGCAATTTCTGTGTGTCATATCTCAACATCGTGTGCTAACCTGACACAGTAAGTAAATTTGGAGGCGAAAATACTGTACAATCACAGCTAATCAGACGAGTATGTGATGAGTTCTGTCACTTTGTTTGCACTTGAGACACACTGCACAGCATAAAACACATAACTTCTATTTTCTTGACTTGCATGACATCTCTCCAGATGGCACTGATGGATTTGTCATATTATATTAATGTTTCTCTGCATTCACAATAAGTTCTTTCTCCTCCATATGTGATAGTTAATATACATGAGGATCTACACAAGGAGTTTGTGGCATGAATATAACATAACTCAGACCTACAGTATATTAAATCTCCTGAGCAATGAAACAGCAACATGTGAGCAATAAAAAATTCATTTTAATAGCATTTACCAGTGCCTGTCTGTCACACTATACATTGAAGACGTCTCTCTCATCTCTGTCTTCTGTATGGGTGGCTATTCTTATCATATAGCAATGTTGAGCAATGTCTTATTAAGTTGTCTCATGTTTCTCACACTGAAACATCACAGGTTTTAACGCAGGCGTATGTAATATCTCAGAATGTGTTATCCTTGTGTGTTGTTAGCTCTGCCCTGATGTGTGGTTGCTCTCCATTATAAAACAAGGTTAAAAATAGCAGAGTATTTTAAAAAAAATGCCTCTGAAGTGAAATACATTTACAAAGTTAATATTTATGTACCACAAGCTTCAGTCAGCTCGAATGAAGTTCTGTTGGACATTTTGTACATAAGTGTGAGAGCTCTCTCTGTTTTATATAAAATTTTTATATTAAATACAGTGTTGAAAACAAAGTTTAACATTAAAAATGTTATTCAGCATCTTTACACCATCATGAGCCGATAATGGTCTAATTTAAATCATCTAAAAAATCATATAAAATGTTTACACTTAAATAAGATTAAGTTTTTTTAAATAAAAAGTTTTCGTTGTACACTACTATTTTGATTTCATTTATTTGTTTAAAAAGACAGTAAAAACAATAAAACTGTGAAATATTATTACAATGTAAAATAACTGTTTTCTATGTGAATATATTGTAAAATATAATTTATTTCTGTGATGCAAAGCTGAATTTTCAGTATCATTACTCCAGAAATCCTTCAGAAATCATTCTAATATGCTGATTTGCCGCTCAAGTGACATGCTGCTTCAGATTTTTGTGGAAATGGTGATACATTTTATTTTTCAGGATTATTTAATTAATATAAACTTCAAAAAAACATAAGTTATTTGAAATAGGAATATTTCTTGTAAAATAAATGTCTTTACTGTAATTTTTTGATCAATTTTAATGCATCCGTGCTAATTTAAAGTATTAATTTCTTTAAACAAACCTTCTGAATTGCAGTGAACATCAAATAAAAACACTGTACTCAGTGAGGCCGTTCCCACAGATGACAGGCTCGCGCCGATCTATCGCTATCTTATTATTTACCTACAGGCATATTACTTTCTCTCCATCTTTGTACACAATTCCCTCCCTATAAGCCTGCCTTTATCTGTTTATCTAGTTAGCTACCTTTGTATTGCAGTTTAATGTGAGTCATTTGGCATTTGATTAGATCACTGTTGCTCCCTCAGTATTTGAAGTCTATATTAAGGTCTTGATTGTTTAAGTACTCAGAAGAGCTGCTCAATGTACAATAACAACTCAAGCAGGCAGCAGAGTCCCGCCCTTTCCCCAAACACGCACACACACACACCGCAGGATTAGCCGTCTAATAAAGCAGGTGACTCTCACACTCACTACACTCCTAATAGAGTCGTTTCCCAGCTTTAATTTCAAGCTCTGGCGATCTGGGTACTGCCTGAGATGCTGATGTGTGCGTGTGTGTGTGTGTGTGTGTGAGGGCTCTTTGTAAAAGCATGTGTAAGTTGTAGCATTATGAAGACGCACAAGTTCTTAGTGTCATTTCAGCAAATTTGAGTAATGCAGAGCAGTACTTGTTGAACATGAGATGTTAAAGAGCTCACATTCATATGTGACCCTGGACCACAGAACTCAAACCAAATTAAGTAATTATAGAAATAAAAGAGCGAAGTTAAAGTGGAGGAGGAATGAGGGTTAATATACACTAAAGCTCAAATGTAAAAGTTTATGGTCAGTAAACTACGGAGTCTCTTCCACTCACCAAAACTACAGTAAAAACAGTAATATTGTGAAATATTTTCACTCTTCACATTTTAACTCTTTTCTTGTGGAATATCTGTTAAAATGTAATTTATTTCTGTGATCAAAGCTGGATTTTCAGCATCATTACTCCAGTCTTCAGTGTCACACGATCCTTCAGAAATCATTCTGATGTTCTGACTTGCAGCTTAAAAAACATTTCTGATTATTAGCAATGTTGAAAACATTTGTGTTGCTTCATATTTTTGTGGAAATCCTAATACATTTTTACAGGATTGTTTGATTCAAGAAGAACGGAATTTATTTGAAATAGTAAACTTTGTAACATTAATAATGCCTTTACTGTTACTTTTGAATGCCTTTTGATAAAATTTGCACAATTAAATGAATGTGTGTTTCCCCAGAACTCTATTTATAACCGATCTGCTTCAAATGTACAGCCATAATAAATTCTTTACTCTTATCTTCATTGTCCTGTCCTACAATTTACATGTTCCACACATGCAGATGTAGGCCAGAACAAGCACAAGTGTTTCCAGCTGCATAAGTAATCCATTATGGATGCGTTGTCCTGATTTATCTTAGCAGACATTTTTATGTAAATTGGCGATGTTTGTAGGACATCAAGCAATTATTCCTCGGTGGCTTAAACAGAAGGTAGAGAGGACAATTCTCCTCAAGGTTGTTTAGATGGACATGTGACTTGGGATGAATTACCTCATATTCCTGTGAGAAGCGTAGGCCGTCGTTGGCTTTCAGCCGCTCGATGTGGTCAGCCAAAGCACAGACAGAAACTGGAGGGTGTTCCCGCATTCCTGCAGGGAGAAAGAGAGGATGAACCGATAGCAGAGATTTCTATTGGCCTGTCTGGTTTTGGTTGGCTGAACTGAGGAACAAACACACTTTGGTTCACACAGATTTTAGGCTTTAGGAAGATGGGTACACATGAAAACAACCCAAAGCATGAGAGAAATCGAAGGCGAAGGAGAAAGCACAAAGCTTTTAGAACCATGCCATGTGCTAAGACTAGCGGCAGTGATGTAAGCAGTGAACGGACATGCTCATTGGCTGAAATATGAACCGCTTCCGGGTCAATAGCAAGGTGGCGTAAGCTGTCCTGTACAATCAAAATGGCATGTGAATGACACCGGCATATAACACACAGAAGGACTACAACCTGGGCACGTGTTAAAAAAAACACAGATTGTTTTCCCTCCCATCCCACATCTGCTCAACTGAGGTGTTTGAGACGGACAGCCTGTGGAAAGGACGTGAGAGATGGTGAAGCTTTAACTGAGAGCAGCCAAAGAGGTGGAGGGGGCGTGGCTTTGGTCTTGATGGACAGGGGAGGAGGAGCATAGAGACGAAGGTAGTGAAAGTTCACACAGGAACGCAAGAGCGAAACTAACTTGAAGTGCTGGGGCAGCTGAAGGCACTGGAACCTGCAGAAAGAAGATGAGGAGGGACTGTGATATATGTCACTTGCAGAAGAGAGAGGAAGAGCTAAGGAGAGTATGTACAGAAAGAGCAAAAGAAACACCCATGAGGAGCAGAAGACAACATGAAACCATTTCCCCAACATAGCTACAGTTGACGTCAAAAGTTTACATCCCCCTTCCAGACTCTGCAAAGTGTTACTTATTTTACCAAAATAAGAGAGATCAGACAAAATGCATGTTATTATTTAGTACTGACCTGAATTTTCACATAAAAGACGTTTACATATAGTCCACAAAAGAAAACATTAGCTGAATTTATAAAAATGACCCAGTTCAATCCCCTTGATTCTTAATACTGTGTTCTTAAATGAATGATCGACAGCTATGCTTTTGTTTAGTAATAGTTGTTCATGAGGCTTTTGTTTGTCCTGAACAGTTAAACTGCCCGCTGTTCTTCAGAAAAACCCACAAAGTCTTCGGTTTTCCAGCTTTTTTTTTATGTATTTGAACCCTTTCCAACAATGACTGTATGATTTTGACATCCATCTTTTCACAGAGGACAATGTATGCAACTATTACAGAACGTTCACTGATGCTCCAGAAGAAAAAAACACGCATTAAAAACTTTTGAACAAAATGGAGATGTGTGCTTTTTTATTATTTTGCCTAAAATATATATAAATATAATATTTTAATATTTAGCACTGCCCTTCAGAGGATAGTTCTGTGTCTCAGAACACAAAATAAGTTCAGTTTACCCTGATCTTCAAATTCAAAAAGTTTTCACCCCCTGGCTCTTAATGCATCGTTTTTGCTGTGGATCATTCAGGTAACAACACAGTATTAAGAATTGAGGGGATGTAAACTTTTGAACAGTCATTTTTTATAATTTCAACTATTATTTTCTCTTGTAGACTATATGTAAACATCTTTTATGTGAAATAACATGCATTTTGTATGATCCCTCTTATTTTGGTAACATAATTAACATTTTGCTGATTCTGATTCTAAACTTTTAACATCAACTGTAACTCCTGTAATATTGTGAAACAAAATATTCAGGGTGTAAAATAATGGAGGGTGGGGTGTTTTGATTAGATAAAGAAGCTAGCAAAATAAGATTCAAAAAAAGATTCAAAATATATTTTTTAAAATCACACATAATATTAGTTATTTATTAAGTAAATACACTGTTGTTCACAAATTTGAGGTTTTTAGAAGTATTTTAAAGAAATCACTCTTCTAGCCTGCATTTATTTGATCAAAAACAGCATTGACACTAAAAAGAAACAGTAATTTGGTAAAATAGTTTTACAATTCAAAATGACTGTTTTCTATTTGAATGTATTGTAAAATGAAATTTATCCCTGTGATCAAAGCTGAATTTTCAGCATTAGTACTCCAGTCCTCAGTGTCACATGATCCTTCAGAAATCATTCTAATATGCTGATTTGCTGCTGCTCAAGAAACATTTCTGATAATGATCAATGTTGAAAACCAGTAGTGTTGCTTCTTATTCTTGTGGAAACCTTGATTAAATTAATTTAGGGATTCTTTGATGAATAGAAAGTTCAAAAGAACAGCATTTATTGGACATAGAAATCTCCTGTAACATTATAAATGTCTTTACTGCCATTTTTGATCAATTTAATGCATCCTTACTGAATATTATTGAAAGTAATAATTTTGTTTTAAAAAAGGAAAACAAAAAAATGTACCGACCCCAAACTCGTGAACAGATTTTCAATTTTTGCAGTTTTTGAATTTTTGAACTTTTGAATTTTTAAATTTGAATTTCCACATCAACCTTCCAAAGGATGAATTAAAACACTACAACCTAACGTCTGAAAGGCGCTTTGTCTTCCTTTAGTTCACACTAAAGCTCTCTGTTCAGAAATCAAGGACTGTTTGGATTTCAGCATGTCAAAACACAACAGGATGTTTAAATTGCACCTTGTGTATCACATTATTCACTGTTATGACACGTCCAGAGAACGAACGAGGTGCTGGAATATAGTTTGCACGTCTTTAAACACAGTATGCCTGAAACGTCAAACATGCATCTACACAACAAACACTCTTTAACCGTGCGCTAAGCCATTTTTACATTTTCAAAGTGTTCTAAAGCTTTTTGAAACACAAATTCTGAACTTTTACAAGTAAACAAACAACAACACTGGTAGTCTGGTTCCTCATTTGAAAATTCGCAAGCGGGGAAAATCAATTTCCATGGCAGGGAAGTTGACATGAATATTTCTCCCAGTTTCGCCACGAGAAAGATTGCGCATCAGTCGAGCGTGCGCTTGCAGCCCAACAATCTGACATAAGAACATGAGTCACTTTGCAACTGAAGCAAAAGCAGATTCTTATTGAAGTCAGCAAAATGTCTGAGCATTCGGAAATTTCCCCCGAGAGAGAGACAGAAAAATAGAAAGAGACAGAGGGAGAAGTGCAAAATATGGATTGAAAAGAGCGAGAAACAGAAAGATTTTCTCCAGTGAATCATCCTGTTTAATTCTATCCATCAAGTTCAAAGCTCAGGCTGAACCGAATGAAGCAATACGAGCTGATGCCTCTGTGTGTGTGTGTGCGTGTGTGTTGTTTGAGATTAGCTGGCAGGTTCTGCTCCTCAGTGTGTCCTTCACCTGACAGCGTGGCTCTGTGAATAATGTTTTGTCTTCACACCGGAGCTCCAGCTGAACTTGACATCCATAAATCGAGTGAGCAGCTCTGTTTCTCTTTCTGAGGTCTACATCCAAACAACCCCAAACTCATTCGTTTTCTAAAGAGACTCTGTTGCAAAACCTAGTGAGCATTTTAAGGTGTCACTGAAGCACCGTCACAAAAGGTGTGCAGTATCATGACACTTCAGATCTCGTTCTGAGGCAGTACCGCATGCATCTTTTATGTCTTTCAGAATACGTATTCTAAGATGATGAACAGGTGGAAAGAAATGCCTATGATAGTATAGTCAGTACAGGAAAGTATGTATAAATAGTTCATTATTATTAAAAATCTTTAAAAGTCTTTGCGGGTACTGTCTTCACCTATGCTTTATGGAGTATGTTAACTAGACGATTAGGTGAAACTACAGTTTAAAAATGTTTGCATTTCTAATGCATTTTATGTAATTTTACTGTAAAATACTGTCAAATTTATGGCAAATAAAAACTTCAGACATACCCAAACAGTTTTAGAACTTTATTTTCTTTTTTTTCCATCAATAATATACACTGTGCCTGGTCTATACTTTCTGTAACACATTTAGTGAACGATTCTCACTATTAATTAGTTGCTTATTAGCATGCATATTACACACTGACTGTTTATTAGTACTTATAAAGTACATATTAATAGGCTATTCTGCATGATCATATTTTAGATCACTTAACTCCACACCTAAACTTAACAACTACCTTATTAACTACTAATAATCAGCAAAGTAGGAGTTTATTGAGGCAAAAGTCATAGTTAATAGTTGGTTAATACTGAGAATTGGTCCCTAAACTAAAGTGTAACCACATTTTCTGTTATTTAGTGAATGTTTATTGCATTATTTCAGTGTCACATGTATTACCCTGATGTGTCTTTCTTTCTTCAGTCGTAAAGAAATTATGTTTTTTGAGGAAAACATTTCAGCATTTTTCTCTCCATATAATGAACTGATATGGTGCCCCGATTTTGAGCTTCCAAAATCCAGTTTAAATGCGGCTTCAAACGATCCCAAATGCGGTTGTAAAGGATCCCAGACGAGAAAGAAGGGTCTTATCTAGCATAACGATACGTTATTTTCATTAAAATAATACAATTTCTATATTTTTTAATGTCAAACGCTCATCTTGTCTTACTTTGCCTGTTTTTTTCTGATTCATGACAGTTAGGGTATGTCGAAAAACTCTCATCTCATGTTCTCCCTCAACTTCAAAATCGTCCTATATCGCTATTTTACCTTTTTTGTTAAGGATGTTTGATCTTCTTTGCATGTTCACGTTGCAAAGACTGGGTCGGTACTTCTGCAGCGATGCAGGATGATTTTGAAATGATTTTTGAAGCTGAGGAAGAAAATATGATTGGAGTTTTTTGACATACCCTAACTGTCTTGAGTCAGAATACACAGAGTTCAGGGAGAGCAAGGGAAGACGAGCATTTGAGAATAAAAAGTATTTAAATTATATATTTTTTTATGAAAATAACTGATCGTTTTGCTAGATAAGACCCTTCTTTCTTGGCTGGGATTGTTTACAACCGCATTTGGGATCGTTTGAAGCCGCATTTAAACTGCATTTTGGAAGTTCAAA
>JAHKKF010530359.1:4192-14293 GCA_019740295.1 Labeo calbasu
ATTCCAATCTTTGGAATCAGCTCTCGATTCCTAACGCCCCGGAATCGGTTCTTTTTGGAATTGATTCCCAGCCATAGTGTTTTTTTGGAGAGTTGTGGCTTTCTCCTTGCAACCCTGCCATGCACACCATGACTGTTCATTGTTCTCCTAATGATAGACTCATGAACTTCAACATTAACCAATGTGAGAAAGGCTTTTAGTTGCTTAGAAGTTATTCTGGGGTTCTTTGCAACCTTGGAATCTATTATACATCTTGTTTTGGAGTGATCTATGTTGGTCGACCACTTCTGGGGAGGGTAACTGTGGTCTAAAATTTCCTCCATTTGTACACAATCTGTCTGACTGTGGATTTGTGAAGTCCAAACTCTTTAGGGATGGTTTTGTAACCTTTTTCCAGCCTGATGAGCAACAACAACTGTTTTTTCTGAGGTCCTCAGAGATCTCCTTTGTTTGTGCCATAATTCACTTTCACAAACATGATCAGACTTTAATAGATCCCTGTACTTTAAATAAAACAGGGCATAAACTGACACCTAATTGTCATCCTATTGACTGAAAACACTTCTGGATAGATAGACTTTAATTTCACCTTCATTAACTGCTAATCCTAGAGATTTACATACTCACATATTTAACATATTTAACTCTGGATAATTTTCATAATAAATAAATGACAAAGTATATATTTTCATCTCATTTGTGAAATTGGGTTCTCTTTGTCAATTTTCAAAACTTGATCTGTGCATACTGTCTCACCTGACTCAGGTGAAGAAACTCACTGGTGAAGGCAAAATTATCACTGAAGCAATGGTTTAAGGTTCAAAACGTCTTAATGATAAATTTATTACAAACATTCAGCTTTTTGCTTCATAAGATGTTATTTTGATCAGCTGGAGTCATTTGGATTACTTGTGGATTACTGTGATGTTTTTATCAACTGTTTGGACTCTCATTCTGATGGCGCCCATTCTCTGATCTATTGGTGATATAGAGTTAAACTAAATGATAAATAAGTTAAATTTCTCCAAAACTGTTTTAATGCCGTAACAAACTCATCTACATCTCGGAGGCCTGAGAGTGAGTACATTTTCAGTTTCATTATTGGGTGAACAATTTCAATTTTAAGAAATGTGTTAGACTTTATTCAGGATAGATCCATGTTTACTTTTTGACAGGAATGAAAACATGGCTGTGAGGAGTTAAAGTGTGGTGCATTCAATGGATTGTACTCTCTTTTAACAACAACTTTTCAGATGACAAAATGTAATTCTAAAAAACACTTTTAGTAGACTAAAACTCAAACAATAACAAAATAATAAAATTGTGATCTAGAACCTTTATACAGTGCAGACCATTGTAAAGACTGTATGTCTTTTCTTGACATGCTCCTTTTCATCCACGTTAAATTCAGGACCATCAAAAATGTTTTAGTCCCTGTAAATATATGTTTCAAACAACAGCATTTTATCCAAGCAAAATACACATCCACATATTTGGTACTCAGTAAGGCTGACATTCCTAACTGCTGTAAATGTAATAACTGCCATTACAAATATTTCAAAAGTGGCAGCCCACAATATCTGTACTCCAAATTCAAAAAGAGGGAAGACCTGCTGAACTGCCAAAGCTTCATATTAATTAACTGCTGTGCTGCTTGATCTTCTCCAATTTCTCCCATGCCGTCTGGCCTGGGAAACCTGCCCCACAGAGCCAGTTCCAGTTCCATGCCAGTCTCGCAAGGTCAACCAACTTAACTCCTCATATGATGAAACTGCCAGGATCTGCCTGTTCCCATCAGACTGTTTCAGAACAGATTGTAAATTCCAAAAGCAACTCTACAACAATTCAACACCCTTACTTCATTTAAAAGAATGATTAATTCACAAATGAAGCATCACCTGGTTAGTCAACAAAACTACAGGGAACTGGCGTTACTAAATGAACTGGCATTACTAAATGAATCTGTGTTTTAGAGCTAATTGGTTTAATGAACAATGCAGTGACTTGATCATAATGACACTTTTTTCATTGCTGAATTAATCATCGTTATGGACAATCTGTTAAATGAATGATTCAATGACTCATCATAAATACAATGGCTGTATCTTAAACTGCTATACTATTGTCATGGTAGTTCCAAGTAAGGCAAGGAAGATGAAGGTAAACCACATAAATGCTTTTAATTAGAACCTGCATGATACACCAAAGGTCAATATTCCAGGTAAAAATAGGGTCACAAAAAGTCAGTGACTTCTCTTATAAAACAGTCTTTTTTTCATGGTAAACTCTAAAAATAGTTCTTTCCAAAAGTATTGTTTAGTGTAAAACATGTTGAAGATTAGCAGACAGGCTGTCGATTCTTTAAATGATAAGCTGTTTTCTCTAAAAAGCTGTTTATTCAGCATAGTGAAGCCTCTCTTCCACTGACATCCATTCAAAGAAAACGGCCTCTGGTCTCCTTTCCCACGTACTGCCAGACCGGAAGCGTTAGATTTAGCCGTTACTCTTTTTCGGGTAATGGTGGCAGGCTCGCCATCTAGTGGCTTTGGTGAAGCGACACAACTAACACTGGTAGGTCACATGACAATGGCAACATGGCGAATATAGTACATAGTAGTAGTTTTTAAATGGTTGTTGAGTAATTACTTATTAAAGGGGTCATCGGATGCAAACTTCACTTTTACATGTTGTTTGAACATTAATGTGTGTAATCTGTAAAAATAATATCCCCTTTTTCAAATCAAGCCATTCTCAGTTGCCTGTCGATGTGGCATCACACCGACAGAGGCCGCTCCCACGATAGCTGATTAACATGAGCGTCTTACCTCAGATCAGCTGTAACAGTCAGACCTCCATTGTTTCGATGCCGGAGCAGGGATGTAAGTTAGACAAGAATATCTCCGATTGAGTGATTGAGGTGTTCTGTTGCTGGATGTAATAATAAACACAGTGGTCATCATTTACTCCCGACATCTGAGCCGCCGAAGATGCAGTGGATTACATTTGTTTGTGAAGGGAATGCGCCTCCCGATCTACATAAATGTTCACGCAAATAATTCATGATCCAGCTTCGCTTACAGCAGAAGTGAGTATAAGGGTTTTTTTATGAATCTCTGCAATCACCTTTCCTAATAACGTGTTAGTTAACAAGTTTCACAGCTAAACGCACTAAATGTGGCTAAAGTAAACAATCTCTCAGAGCAGCACTTGTATTTGTTTAAATGTGTTTTATGTAAATAGCCTTCTGTAAGTAAACCTGTAGCAAACATTGATCAAAATCATGTTGTAAGAGCACTGGGCTTTCTGTCCTGCAGCAACCTCTTAATCAACATTTGAGAGAAATATACAGAGGTCCTCAATCAAACTTTAATTGCACCACCACCAAGTAATTTAAAAGGATTTTTACAGCATCTTGTTTGTGTGGGTGGTCCTCAAAGCCCACATACTTGCTGTTCCTGGAATTATTGGTCACACTGTGGAACGTGTCGGATACGAAGTTCATTAAGTACAGTATGTACAGTAGGCCTATCTTCCATTCAAAGCTTGTGCAGCACTATCAGTGAGAACTGTTTGTAAGAGGACTGATATTTATGTACAGTCAAACCAAAAATTATTCAGACACCTTTAACATTTCTCACACTATCACAGTTTATTTGCTATAGTTTAGAAATTTATAATAAAATATGACAAGAACTCAGAGTTAACTCAGAGTTAAGGTATGTAATAGATTACATTCAACCAAAAATTCAGACAACTGTTAGCATGACAATATTTACACAGCTATCAACACTTTGTTTACCAGTTACCAAGCAATGCTTAATTTTGTTCAGCCTGTGGTGTAAAAAGGTCACATTAGCAATTAAAGAAAAAACACTTAAGCAAAACATGGTCAGGTCATAGTGTCTGAATAATTTTTAAGCAATTTTACTGGTAGTCCACTGTATGGAGAATCTTTGGGTATAATATGTCAGTTTATTTTATTTTGCTATCCTCACATATTTTTTTTTTTTTCCTGATGTCTCAATAATGTGTTGTTTCATATAGATCTTTAACATAAAAATTATTATTCAGGTCAACGTCAGATTATTTGTGTGCACAGCCATCAGAATGATTGTAGTTTTTCTTTTTTTTCTTTTTTATTTTTAAATAATGAGAATAAATGCAATTATTTAAAAATCATTTAATGGGAAAATACTTTTTTTATGCATCAAGTAGAACTTAAAAGTTGGTCAGTTTAATTTCATGTGACAATGACTGTTCCCATTTTTAAAAGCGTGTTGTAATTAGTCAGCCATTTATATGCTTGACTATGCATGTCATTGCTTCTGAAGACTGAATTGGTGCATTTTAAAATTGACTTGTCAGTAGAAGCCACAGGGACCACTCAACGAAGTGAATTTAAAAGTGTTCATCTAGCCAGACTGAGCTTGATTGAAAAACAGCCCTTCAAGTATTTATGACAGACCATTACTTCAGGCATGTTCAAAGAATTCTGTGCCACATGCTGTAAAAGAAAAAAATGGGGGGTTCCCATCTTTCTGACAAATTGTAATGAGGCACTTGCAGGAATATGCCACTCCGTTGTCCCATTACTTTTTATGTTGTGTCACATTACGTTTTTGATACATTTTTTGTTGAGTTATTGGATTTCAAATATGTGCCAGCATAAAATTAACTCTAGCATGGTTTTAAATAGTAGTTTTAAAGTAATAGTAAACAAATCAAATCAACATTTTGCCTTGACATTGATAAATATTGAAAATCTAACATTTAGTTGCTTCCCACATTTAGTAGGTATATTGGTTGCATTAGAACACATCTCGAGAGAGCGCAACCCAAAGGCATTCACAAACCCGTCTGTTTAGGGGTGGCACACAAATGTTTTTACAAATACTCACACTCACAAAAAGTGTAGAGACAATACCTGTTTAATCAAAATATGAAAAGATAAATCATTCTAAGGACCAAAAAGCATTTAACGTACCACATATATTGTCTACAGCTTGCTGCTCTTGCCATTCAGTGTGTCAAAAACAGCCCCAGTCTTAGTCTCATAACCATAAATCAAAGCTGGGCTTTTGTGTGCCAAAGGCACAAGATTTTTCTCAGCTTCATATTCTGTCAGCTGTGGCAGATCCTCAGGAGACGTGCGGCTCTGATCATTGTTCCGGGTTTCCCTGCAGCACAATGTGACTCTTGTGATGATTTTATCCATTGGTTTGAGTGAGTGCATCCAGAGAGGCAGGTGGTCCCAGGTTTGCAGCCACCAAGGCAGGAGGTGAGGCTTTTGTGATTGCAGTCTATTCACAACAACAATGCAAAGGAGGACAGCAATACCTGGTACACAGATACCCACCAGAACCTGCCATCCAGCCATGGAGAGGGCAAAGACAATGGATGGCAAAAGGAGGAAGCAAAGAATCAGGTACAGCACAGCAAACCACCGGTATTTTGCTGTCCGCTCACCCAAGAATCGTGCCATGCGGATGGGGAGGCGACTAGGAGGAACTGGGTACCAAAGTAATATGCCCAGAATATTGAAGATGAAATGACACAGAGCAACCTGAGAGAGAAGATGTGCAGAGCATCATGAGGGATAGAACATACAACAGTTTTATTTGCTGACAAGTTTTGTCAGTTTATTGTTAATGTTTATTTAATGTTTATTCCTAGACAATTAGATTAAAAATAAATAAATAAATAAATAAATAAATAATGAATATATATATATATATATATATATATATATATATATATATATATATATATATATTTTAGCCATTTAATGTTAAATNAAATAAATAATGAATATATATATATATATATATATATATATATATATATATATATATATATATATTTTAGCCATTTAATGTTAAATTGAAAAGCCATCTATCGGACTTTTGTTTTAGGTCAGCATAATATTAAAGGATGTGTTTAATTATTCAAAGGTGACCGAAAAGACATTTAAAAGGTTTTTTTTACGTTTACATAAATGCTGTTATTTTTAACTTTATTTTCATCAAAGAATCTTGAAAAAAGTGTGTCACTATTTCCACAAAATATTATTAAGCAGCACAACTGTTTTAAACACTGATTATAATAAGAAATGTTTCTTTAACACTAAATCAGCATATTAGAATTAACTTACATAATTTATATTTGCAGTCATTTTTAATACATTTTATCTATTTAATTTTTTTGTTTATGTAATCTTTAATCACAAAAATAATTTAAGGCTATTTAACATTAAATTAGAAATCCATCATTCATTATGAACAAAAGTTGAGATCAAAAGTTTACATTCCCCTTTCAAAATCATTAAAAATTGTAATTATTTTTCCAAAGTAAGAGGAATCATACAAAATGCATGTTATTGTTTATTTAGTACTAACCTGAATAAGACATTTCACATAAAAGATGTTTACATATAGTCCACAAGAGAAAATAATAGCTGAATTTATAGAAATGATGCGATTCGAAAGTTTACATCCCCTGGATTCTTAATACTGTGTTGTTACCTGAAGATTTGAAGATCAGGTTCTATTTTACTTATTTTTTTCTTCTGGGAAACATGCAACTATCTTCTGTAGCCTCTGAAGGGCAGTACTAAATGAAAAAATATGATATTTAGGCAAAATAAGAAAAATGTACACATCTCCATTCTGTTAAAAGTTTTCACCGCCTGGCTCTTAATGCATTGTTTTTCCCTCTGGAGCATCAGTGAGCGTTTGAACATTCTGTAATAGTTGCAGAGAGTCCCTCAGTTGTCCTCAGTGTGAAAAGATGGATCTCAAAATCATACAGTCATTGTTGGAAAAGGTTCAAATACACAAAAATGCTGGAAACCCAAAGAATTCGTAGAATTTTTCTATCAGCAACTATCACTAAACAAAAAAACAGCTGTGGATCATTCAGGTAAGAACACAGTATTCAGAATCAAGCGTATGTAAACTTTTGAACTGGGTCATTTTTATAAATTCAACTATTATTTTCTCTTGTGGACTATATGTAAACATATTTTATGTAAAGTATTGTATTCAGGTCAGTACTTACTAAACAATAACTTGCATTTTGTATGATCTCTCTTAATCAACATTTTTAATGATTTTGAAATGGGGTGTAAACTTTTGACCTCAACTGTATATATTTATATAAATACGTGACACACTGTGTTTCAGCATTTCTGTGTGTTAAAATGAGAAGGAAAAATTCTTCCTATTCTCCAAAACTAAATCCTCAAATAATTATTATTTTCCTTAGTATGAATCTCCTGAATAATTATGATTCATATTTGTTGCTATTTTTAAAACTGCAAATGTGAGGATATGTGATTTATGTGAGGATCAATTCTCTCCATACAACATACTGTCAGAAGCATCAATTTTCTAAGATCAATCCACCATTCCTAGAGTCCTCTAACTAACTCACTGTTTAATTAAGTAAGAAAGTTCAAGTCTCAAACGGGATCACCTGAAAGGCCGCAGCTAGCTTGTCTCCTGGGCTAGCTAATGCGGCTAAGATGGCTGTAGTGGTTGTTCCAATATTGGAGCCCAAGGTCAGAGGGTAGGCCCGCTCGATACTTATCACACCAATACCTGAAAGCACAATGAACTTGAGAGTTCACCAGAGCAGAGGATTCTGTTTCTAATGAGACCTTCCAATAAGGTCAGTCTAGCCTTATTAAGAGCAAATTGGATGACCATGTATGACCATCACGGAACTGGCATTTGCTTTATGAATATGGCCTTGTCCCAAATGGCACACACGGCCCTCAGAGTCTACATTAGCTGCATGGATTTTGAGGGAATAATCTGCTGTGAAGTCCATACTATAGGTTTTGTAAAAGAGCATGAAACTATTTTTTTGTCTTGACGTATTTACTTATTCAAAAATAACGTAAAGATGCAATTCATAAAATGACTTCCATACAATTCTATTTTTTTTAAAACGTACTGATATCCTAATGAAGAAAAAACTCTTCAAAACAATTGCACAACTGTAAATTTACATTAACTTTAAATGATACAGAGTTTTTTCTAGAACCATTTTTTAGACCCTTAAAGGCTTGTGCGCATCCACATCATTTGTAACAGGACCTAAATGTGTTTGAAAAGACTACCTGTGTGTTCGCCTTTGAGAGGAAGAAATAATGTTTGAAAAATATAGTCTGCACAAATTACGGCTTCCATGGCAGCTCTAAAGCTCTTTGGGATTAGTGGTCTCCCAGGCAATGTAATTAGGATGCTGTGGATCCATAATCTAGCTGTCATGCCTCACTAGAAAGTCTAATCACTCTGTAGCTAATTACAATAAATCCAAGAGCAATGTTAGACCATCACTCGTCAATCCATCAGAAGGGCAGGTGGATTAGAAAGGGTTGAGAGCATCAAGTGAACATCGCTGTTCTCTTGGCACTGGTTCTCCCTTCCTCTATTTCATTTCCCTCTCCCTCGCTCTTATTTGTTGACGCATAACAACTTATGTCTGTCATTTCCCTGGGAAATCGAGTGCATGAGTTACCGTATTGAGTAAAACCTTCATATTATTCACAGGCCAGAAAAGACTCCCATTGATTCCCAGAGCACAAGGCTCATAGACTAGTGAATACGAATGAGTGGAAATCAACAGTCAACCCTGTGAGGTCCAAAGATTAACTCATCTGAGGCTTAGTGGTGTCTAAATGCAAATATTAGTGCATTACTCAGAGGTGCTCTTGGGTGTAATGAATTTCTCAGGTCATCTGGGAGCACAGCTAAATTATACAGGGGAAATTCAAACACTTAGCTGACATTCTTGCCCATATGTTCAACCTGGTCGTCTATAAGAGAAAGGACTTACCTATTAAAGGAGTGATGGCAGAAGTGAACACCGAGCTGCTCTGAACAACAAAGGTCATGCCAGCACCAAGCAGAATAGCCATGTACCCAGTCAACCAGCCAAATGGGAAAGGAAAGTCTGCAGGAAAGAGTTTTGTTTACATCACTTGAAAATGCTGTAAAAATGACAAAATACTCAAGGCTCCCTTTGGGGTTTCTCAGACTGTAACACTGGATGAAATTTGTAGCATGCTTTCCAAAAAATCAGTGGCGTTTCTCTATTAATGTTTCAAAAGAGCACTTAAAATAAGCAAAGATGAACATGTTTACTGATAAATTATAACATATTTGATTACACTTTAGTTTGGGGACCAATTTTCACTATTAACTAACTATTAACTACAACTTTTACCTCAATAAACTCCCAATTAGCTGCTTATTTAAAGGATTACTTGACTTTCAGAACAAAAATTTTAAAGAAATGATGTTGTTGTTTTTTTTTGTTTGTTTGTTTGTTTTTTGAGGAAAACATTTCAGGATGTAATGGACTTCTATGGTGCCCCCAAACTTCCAAAATGCATTTTAAATTTTGCTTCAAAGGGCTCTTATCGAACCCAGCCGAGGAAAAATGATCTTATCTAGCGAAGCGAAGATCGGTTATTTTAATTTATTTACAAGTTATATACTTTTTAACCTCAAACGCTTGTCTCGTCTAGCTGTGTAAACTTTTTTTTGTTTGTTTTTTCGGTCATGACAGTTAGGGTACATCTAAAAACTCACATCTCATTTTCTCCTCCAACTTTAAAATCGTCCTATATCGCTGCAGAAGTACCAACCCAGAGTTTACAGAGTGAATATGCTAAGAAGATCAAACAGGCTTTACAAAAAAAGGTAAAAAAAAAAGTGATGTAGGATGATTTTGAAGTTGGGAGAGAACATGTGACGGAATTTTTTAGACGTACTCTAACTGCCATGACCAGAAAAAAAAGATGAGGTTAAAATGTATATAAATTGTAATTTGTTTTTTGAAAATAATGGATCGTTTTGCTAGATAAGACCATTTTTCCTTGACTGGGATCATTTAGAGCCCTTTGAAGCTGCATTTAAACTGCAAAAAAAACAGCATATGCTGGTAGGTATGTTTTGATGCTGGGATGCTGGTTAGGTATGTTTTGGTGCTGGTTTAAGCTGGTCCTTAGCTGGTTAATGCTGGTCCTTTGCTGGTTTATGCTGGTCCTTGACCAGCAACATAACCAGCATAAACCAGCAAAGGACCAGCTTA
>JAHKKF010530360.1:0-66324 GCA_019740295.1 Labeo calbasu
AGCGATAGTCCGAAAAGGCAGGCGGCTAGACAGTCGAAACGAGATAACCAGGCGGGAAAAACAAAACACAGGGAACTCGGAACTCGGAAGAAAGAAACTAGGAAACTAGGAAGCGAAAACAAAGGGAATACGACAATAAACAATCCGTGATTTGCACTGGGAAAGACCGGGGCCTTTATAGTGACGCTGATTGGTCACATGCGATGACACAATCAGCGTGAAGGATACTGGGAGATGTAGTCCGGGGTGAAAAGCAACAGTCAGTGTGAGATATGGTGAGAGTGACCTCTGGTGGTGAGCGGACCGCGGAACATCGACCAGATTCGTGACACCTGCAATAATTAAATGTTAAATAACACAAAGAACTGGTAAAACATGAATCACGGTTCATTAATGAGACAAAATTATAAACATAATAGTGTGTTACTACAATTATGTCTTGTGTTACAGTACATACAATACAAAACAATCCAGTACATCTGTTTTACATGCACAAAGAGCACAGTTTCACACAAAATGTTTCAATGGATTTTTTTTTTTTTTTAAGACTATTTTTTAGGTCATTGAGTTAAAGGTAAACTATCTTCTAAACTATCTTGTACAAGAATATTGTTTTGGTTGTGTCATAAATGAATATAAATAAACTTTAGAATTGATATATAAAGCTTTTATATAATTTGGATCTTTATTGATTTGGCTGTAGGCTGTGTTGACCCAAAATTAATCAACAGCGTTTTTATATTCCCATCCCTTCCCATCAAACACTTTAACACAGTGGTTCTCAATTCTACCACTGCTGTGAACATTTTGCATGCCTCTATTATCTGAATCTCCCTCCGAGCTGATGATCTGAATCAGGTGTGTTAAATAAGGTAGAAATACAAAATGTACAGCGCAGCGGTACCACTGCTTTAGCAAACAGGGTCTGAGGCTGTATCTCTGCAATGCTTTATACTGCATGTGCCATATATGTAACCGTCACATCATTTTGTGACAGAGTCGCCTATTGATCAAATGTCAAATGCAAGTTGTATTACTTTGCAAGTAATTCTGCTTTTATTTGAAAAAAAAAAAAAAAAATCCAATGAAATCATGAAATGCTATATTCAATCAAACACTGTGCCATTGCTGCATTTGGCCCTGTAATTGCTGCTTGCAGCTACATTTTAAAATGCCTTCTGATGCGAGCATTCAGCGACTCTGACTGTGGCGCTTACAAACATTGCTTTGTTGGTTTACTCAGTAAAGCGCTCTGCTGTCTGTCACCTGTTTGCATCTCATCATCTCCTGACTCCTCACATCATTCCGTCACACACACAGACCCTGCTGCTATCTGTGGTGTGTTACGCTCCTCTAACAGCTTTGCAAACGGAATAAAGTCTCATTCACTCCATTCATGTCTCTGCAAGTCAAGCAATCCCTCCAACTGCCGAAACAAGCAGAAGATCAGACTGCAGGTCATTTTCAGTTTGCCACATCAAAGTCAGTTTGAACGCCTCAAAAATCCCTGCATGGAAAGCTTTTGGCCTGGTCTGTTTCTGCCGTGTCTCAGCTCTTCTCTGTGGGCAGGTGCCGGCGATAGAGATAATTGCTCCAGCATGCTGAGCGTCTGCTCTTCCCACTCGTGGCGTCTCTCGCTCTCCTCACCTGAGGCTAAACGAGCATCGCTCGCCCATCGCTTGCTGTGAAATGCTGCTGTCTCTGTGATGATGAATAAGGTTATCATCACGTGAACATCAGTTTACAGTGTTATGGTGTTTATGGATTTTTGTTTATGTTATGTTTATGATTTGATATGTCTATGTCTAGTGTTCAAATTGTGTTTTTCCATATGTTTATGGTTTAATAGTAGGAATTACCTGTGGGGTCCTGTGTTTGGGAGGAGAGCATTTTGACAGCGTGAAAATCCTGAATTTCTTTAATTAATGGTTATACCATTAATGGGTACTGAGATTAATTTGAATGCTTAGAAATGGTAATTGTCTTATTCGAAATGTACATTTTTTATGTCTGATTAACTGTAATATTCTAGATTTTGATTATCAGTTGAATGTGTATATTTTAATACTGATGTTGAACTATTTGATGGCAGCAGATTTAAGACTCAAGGTGTCAGTGATTGTAGCAGCATTCTGACGGTCTCGTTCAGTGTTGTGCTTTTCACCCTCCTTAACAGAGCGATTATTGGGGGGTGATAATTAACACACATAATCAAATCATGCAAAACACAGATTTATTTTCTATCATTGTTGAGGCCTTCCAATCACCTTTATTTCTACAGCACAATACAGTCTGTTGCAAAGTAGCTTCACAATAGTAAAAAATCCAAATTCAGTTGTAAAGCGGCTCCAACAAGTCAATAGTGTGATTATTCAGCTCACATCAGTTAGGAGTTAATTCAGTTCAATAACTGGAAAGTTCATCAATTATGAAACAAATGTGATTCAGCTGTAAAGCAGCTCTACAGAAGACAACAGTGTTATCATCCAGCTCAGTTCAAGTTTTATTCACGCCTGGTAGTGTCACTGCAGCCGATAATCGATAATCATTGAATGTGAAGTGTCTTTTAGAGCCCAAGCCAAATGTGACGGTGGCAGGTCATTTCTATGGTTCTGAGTACTGAGACGTGACATCTGATCATGATCATGTGACCAAACAATCAGACAGAATAAAACAGAGCACAGGGTCCTGAGATAGGATCCTTATTATTTAACCATTTACAAACTTGACAGTGCAGCAAAAGCAAGATGCTGAGAGCTGAACCACAGTCGAGCCGGCCATGATAAAATTGGTGCTGCGCACTTATTAAAACAATTATGCAGGAAGAGCAGAGAGGCATGCTGCCGCTGCTGGTGCTTTCAGTGAGTTCAAAACCTTCACATAACGACAAAACACGGTGCCCTAAAGTTTGAGTTCACCCAATTCTTATAAATAAATAAATAAATAAGCAAACAAACTTCTGTTTACTGCTTCTGTACTACTCCAGCTATTCTTTTAATCTGGCAATGAGATCCTGAGAATATTGTTGATCCTGGTGTGCTTGTGATGTTTTATTTGTAATTCTCTTTAACTCACAGTGTCTGTTAAATGACTAAACGACATCCAGACTGAACAGAGGTTTGAGATGTTTTTAAAAGTAGAGCTATTTTTAACTTGACACGTCATCTTACTGGCAAAAATACCGGCACTGATGACACAAAATGCTCATAAAATCTGTGAGGTGCTGCAGGACGTCCTGTTGACATATACAGCACTGGCCATACACTGACCAACAAATTAATATAGTTCAAACTGAATTCAGTTTTCATGATCCTGTCACTTCCTGTCTAACAGGACACTTCTGGCTAGAATAAGCTACAAAGAAGACTTTATGCTGATAGTCTGGCTTTGTGAGGCCAAATAAACTGTGTGTGTGCTTTTTTTGTCTATCATTCTGCATCACTGCATAACAAAATCATGTTAAAGGAATGTGTTGTGGATGAATATCTTCAGCTTTTCTTGTGTTTGTGGCTCAGAATGTCTAAATAAATTCTATAGCTTTCTGGATCTAAATTTATGGAAAAAAGCAATGCACAGGGTTGAACTGTGTGCTCGTCTTGTAGTGCTGGTGGGTTAGGATCATGAAGGGTCCGCCGTCAGCGCGACTGACATCTGTCACGTGCTCATCATCCGCTCCTGACACACATTCAGAGAGCAAATACCTCAAAATCAATTCTTTCCCCAACCGCTGTCAGCAACCCAAGGCTGAACACACAGAGACCAACAGTTTGACGAGATGCAGCAAAACTACAATGCATTTTATTTATTATTTGGCTTAAATTGTTTTAATATGTACTTTGAATGTTGTCTTCAGAATCCACTTCTGCTGTGATTTGGCGAAGTATTCTATAACACACACATCCACAGGAAGCACACACGCAGTGCGTTTAGTGGGTTTAAATCAGGGGTGCCAGACCCTGTTCCTGGAGAGCTACCTTCCTGCAGAGTTTATTTCCAACCCTGATCAAACACACCTGTCTGTAATTATCAAGTGCTAATTCAGATCCTAATTAGTTGGTTCAGTTGTCATTGATCAGGGTTGGAGCTGAACTCTGCAGGAAGGCAGGTCTCCAGGAACAGGGTTGAGCACCCCTGGTTTAAAGCAATGCAGAACAGATCTGAGAAAAAGACAGTGCCAAAAAGGTAAGAGAAAGACACATATTCCTGTGTATGTGTGTCACAGTAAAATGGACAATGTGATATTAGTGTGATGGCAGTGTGATGCACATCGTGGCAGTCAGTGTGATCCGACAGTGAGATGGTGTTAAGATGGACAGTGTGATATCAGTGTGACAACAGCGTGGTGGTCATTGTGTTGTCATTGTGATGGACAGTGTGATGGTCAATGTTATGGATAGTGTGACAGTGAGGCCGTGAGTGTGATGGACAGTGTGATGTTGGTGTGATCTTCAGTGAGATCATCAATATGATGGACAGTGTGACGGTCAGTCAGATGGTGAGTGTGATGGAAAGTGTGATGTCAGTCTCCATCACAGGCAGTACACTGACATCATTCTGACCATCACGCCTGTTTAAGGCTGTGATGCCTGTGATGGAGAGTTTAATGGACAGTGTGATATCAGATTGATGTCAGTGTAACAGAAAATGTGATGGACAGTGTAATGGTCAGTGAGATGGTCAGTATGACGTCAGTGTGGTGAACAGTGTGATGGTCAGTGAGATGTACAGTGAGATGGACAATGTGATGGTGAGTGAGATGGTCAGTGTGATGGACAGTGAGATGGACAATGTGATGGTGAGTGAGATGGTCACTGTGATGGACAGTGAGATGGACAATGTGATTGTGAGTGAGATGGTCAGTGTGATGGACAGTGAGATGTTCAGTGTGATGGACAGTGTGATGGTCAGTGAGATTGTTAGTGTGTGATGGACAGTGAGATGTTCAGTGTGATGGACAAGGAGATGGACAGTGTGATAGACATTGATGTCAGTGAGATGGAGAAGGAGATGGACAGTGCGATAGTGTGATGTCAGTGTAATGGACAGTGAGATAGAGAGTGTTATGGTCAGTTAGACGGACACTGTGATGGCAAGTGAGATGGTCAGTGTGATGGACAGTGAACGCTGTAACTCAAACTCTCACGGCAGCAAATATCCAGCAGGCTTGTTTAGATGTTTTATGAGCTATTTTATCACATGTTCTCTAATCTGATTTTCCAAAAAAAAACAAAAAAAAAACACATTTGTTATTTCTTGACTTTTGGTTTACTCTTTTCTATTGCTTCTGTTCCATTAATAGGATCCACTGCTAGCATGTACAACAAGAAAAAAAGGAAGAATCAACACCTGTGCCTTTGCTGTTACAGCCACTGAATTTCATGAAACAATATCAGAGACCCTGACTGAGAAACAACGAATGCATCTAAAATGAGCGCAAAGAACAACACTTCTACAGAGTGTTTTATTCTTTTTATTGCTAATATTTCATAATCTTTTTATTTATTTTATTTTTTATTTTTTAAAATCTTTTTATTTATTTTATTTTTTATTTATTTTTATTTGACATTTGTAATTGTTACAAAAGATTTCTATTTCAAATAAATGCTGTTGTTTTGAACTTTCTATTCTAGATTTTATTCTTAACTTCAGATATATTATTTATCATTAGTCCAACTTGATCTGGTACAATGAGCTTGATTTTTTTAATCAAAGCATGAAGCAGAATAATCTAAAAATCATTCAAATGGTTTACTATGAAACAATCAACATCCATGCAAACGCAAACACAAAAAAATCATTCAGAGAAATTTCCGCTAAGCTACAACAGATAGCCACAAATGGATTGTGTAAGTACAATTGCATTACTAAATGTGGTTATCCATGTTCAGTATTAAATGATATTCAGTATTAAATGTACACACATATTACCTAATTTTATGAATCACATAAGATATTACTGAATAAAACTTAGGACATTACTATTACTGAATAAAACTTTTTTTATTTTTTTTTTTAAGAGGGCACTACTGGGAGAAAAGATGTTGAACAAACCATGTAAGGATTTTTTTTTTTTCAAAATGAGCAACTGTTATATTCTTATAATATTCCATGGGGAAAATATCATAACAGTTTCAAGCAACAGGAGATTTTGTTTGTTTTGCTTTGTTTTTTTGTGTTCTTAGTGAGTAAAATTTTTTTAGACAATTATCTAATGAAAATAAATTTGTCTCTGTGTGACAACAGACTAAAGATATGTGAATGGGTAATTTCTGCCAAAACACAGCAATTAATTACTAATATGTTGTAACAAAAATATTAATTATTATTATTAATAATAATAATTATTATTATTAATAATAATAATTATTATTATTATATTGTTGTTATTATGGCTTTATGTGTCTGGTACATTTATAATGTCTTCAAAAGATAAAATTATGATAAAATTATGAGAAAAAATTATTCAGCAATAAAATAGCTCTGATTAATATTCCTTACAGTTTAATTTTAATCCCTTAAAATAAAGATATACAGATATTGCGCTAGACTACAAAACATAACAGATACAAGAATGCATTTAAATAGTTACAGTTTACACATTTTACTAATCATATTAAATGTTCATGACCTACTGATCAGTAGGAGGTATGCTAAACTACATTTGTAAATTGTAAAAGGTACTATATAATACCTAGAATAAAAATTGTCTTAACATACTGTGATATTAAAAGTAACAGTTGTTCCAAAGAAACAATAGCACTCAGGAAACAGAAATGAAACCAGGCTATAAACATGAAATAAAGTATATTTTAGTCTGAACAACAAGTCAGTTGTCCTCTCTTGTATGAGTTCAAGAGTGCCTGTTTGGATAGATGTGAAAGGTGACGATCATGCCAGCCTATTAACATTCATGTAAAATCAAGTTTTGAAGACATATTTTAAAGCCATAGCTTCTCTTTTTGTTTCTTTCTGAATGTGAATGTCCGGCAGCAGACGGAATAATCATTCATCACAGACACACACACACACAGAACACTCACCGAATGTGGAGAAGCAGCCGCAGGTGTCATCAGAAGTGCTCGCTTTCATCTGATCAGTGTCAAAGCCCAAGTCGAGATGTGAGAGAGAGAAAGGAGAAAGCTTGTGTGAAATCGTCTTGTGGACTTGATGCTGCAGCACGCGTCAAGACTGAGACTGAACGAGAGGATGCGGAGCCTCTGTTTGCATCTCTCTCTCTCTCTCTCTCTCTCTCTCTCTCTCTCTCTCTCTCTCTCTCGCTCTCTCCCTGTGTGTGTGTGCTTGTGTCTTTCAAATGCTGGCTGTGTGGTGAGATATTCTTTTCTACAACTTCCTCTGTTTTACCCAACAAACACAAAAGTTTCCCACCTTTTTGTATCTGATTGGATTTACAAAAAGTTCACTGACATAATTCATACATTTTTAGTACTTTTAAGGATTTCACTCAGCTGTAAACATCTGCACATCTGCTTTGAAAAGCACTGTATCTTTTAAAATGTTTTTTTTTTTTTTTTTGCTGTTTTGTGTTTATTTCTATAATAAGACCAAATCAACCAAACATCACATTATTTCTATAAACGATTCAAAAGTTATTCATAATGACATAAACAATGAGCGATTATTATAGTCAAACATATGGGTGTGTAAAATTATGTAATGGCACAATGTGTGATTAAGTCTTAGCATTTGGAGGGGTCAGGGCTGCGTTTCCCCATAACATTGTCTCTTAATGCGCTACGAAGTCTACATCTTAACTACAGGTGTACCTTTTCTAGGTGTGTTCCCCAAACAATACCTTAGGAGGTCCCTTAAGATATCCGCCTAATTTTTCCCGTAAGAGCAGATGCAGCCATTTGAAATTTTAATGCGTCTGGACTCGGATCTCATCCACCTCCAGCTATTTTTATCTGTACAAAACAACTCGTTTTGCTCCTTTGATACTGCAGACTGGTGTGTCTTACCATATTATTTTAATGTAATTATGAACACAATGGTTTGTAGCGCAAACAGTTTACTGCACTTCAATATTCTTCTCGTTATTTTCCTACAGCAGCTTATGAACTGAAAACACATTACCAAAAAACAGCGTACTTTCGCATTGAAAATAAGGTGGATACCTGTTACGGATCTGGTCGGTGAGCTGTGGACCGCTCACCACCAGATGTCGCTCTCACCTTCTTTACACACACTGACTGTTATACTACACCCCGGACTACATTACCCATCAGCCACTGCTCTTATCACTTGCACCAATCAGAGACAGTATAAAAGCCCCGGTCTTCCTGTTACACATTGCCGAGTATTGAATTGTTCTAGCATTCGTACAAAGCGTTTCTCCGTGTTACCCTGTGTCTTGTTTTCTTGTTTTGCCTTATTGTTTCATTAAGTCTGTCTCGTTGTCTGCTTATCGGAACTCCTGCCTGTCTGACTATTCTACTGCCTCGCCCATACGGATTACGTTCGCCGCTGGATTGCCAGGTGATGTGCCTTTGGATAACATAGCCTAATAAAAAAAACTAACAACCATCAGTGTAATGACAGTTTTATTTTTTCTTTGCTTTAGCCTAATTCAACACTGGGTGTATCAGAGCTTAAGAATTATATTCATTTATTCCATGGTCAGAATACCGGATTCTGATTGGCTGGCAGGTATGCAGTAAAACCAATTAATGCACAGGTAGTTCCAAGTCAGTTTAATCACTGTTCTATATTATGCGCTGCTTTAATTGATGCACACAAACACACACACACAGATAGAGGGGGAGAGAGTGCATTGCGCTGCGCAAATAAATAAAAAGAAGCACTATTTCATCTCTGTGTCTGATTTGAAGTGTCAGAATGATTGAGATGTGTCATAACTGACAAAAATAACTGTCAATTTTACCCATTTGGTCAAATACTGTTCTGCAAAGAGCAATACTAGTTTTAACTTGTCTATAACTTGGCAAATGACCATGTAATAAGCGGGATAATCAACAGCTTGCTGTGCATTAAAGGATTTTAAATGCACTTCACGTCGGGTCAAATCCTTTAATGCACGGCAAACCGTAGATTATCTCTTACATAGACTGAGATGTAAAGAACTGTGAACTGTCAAAAGTGATAAGGTATAGCTAAGAGTGGTCTAGACCAACCCTACGAAAGTATGAATTACAGAGGGTATACTTAACTAAAAGCGTTTTCGGGAAACACGTTGTTACAGAGTGACAAAGGCGTGAGGCGAGCGGATCCAAACGCAAAGCTTTATTCGAAGACATGGTCAGACACAGGCAGGTTCGAACACCAGCAAACAGATATAGCACAGGCAAGGCACAAGAGTAGTCCAGGGAACAGGTGTGGGTCAAACGACGGCGAACGTAAACTAGGGTGCAAGGCAAACGGGTAATCCACAAGACAGGCCAGAGTCCAGACGAGGAGCAAAACAGAGTCCTAAAGGGAAAGACAAAGGGATAATCCAAGACAGACAGACAAGACGAGATAAACAGGCAAGGTTGAAACGGACTAAGAACAAGACTTAACTAGACTCAGGAAACTAGGAGAACTTGGAGTGGCTCCATAATGTTGCTATCGTTAACACAGGGATAAATGCAAACAATATTCAGCCCTGAACAGTGGTTCGGGCTTCATACTTAAAGCGTGTGTGACTGGCTGCAGGTGAGTCCGTAATTAGTGAAATGGAACATGGGAAATGTAGTCCGTGGTGACGTGTAAGAGTCTGTTTAGTGTGAGAGTCGATATGATACAAAGGCGACCTCTGGAGGCGAGCAGACAAAAGACCACGGACAGAATTCGTAACACACGTATTACCGATAAGGTACATCTTAAGGTATAACCCAAGAACAACATAGCGTTAAGAAGGTTTCAGGAAAACGGAGCCCTGATGTGTTTTGATGTGAAAAGGTCGTCTCTGTGCCGCTCAGAGAGTAGATTGAAGAGAATTTCACTCCTGTGTTCAAGAGCAATACAAAACAGGTGTGCTCTAGTTAGTAAGAATGAATAATCTTGACAACTGATAAGCAGGAACGTATGAACAAGGAAACAGGAAACAAAGAGAAACAAACTTGTTTGGTAATGAAACCATGGTTAATTTTCTTAAGGGTCTCAAAATGGACTCTGTTTTAGCTCTCTGTCACCCTCTTTTGTCTTAACTTATGATTTAAAAAAAAACAAAAAAAACATTTAATTGGAATTTGCCGTCTTCGGACATCAAAGTTGACGGCGTTGGAGGGGCTTGGAGTAACATGGAGGCTGGCTGGTGCCTTACTGACAGCGTCTCTTTTTTAAAGATTTGAGCCACTCATGCATTTCTGCTTTTTTTTTTAATAGACTGAAGGGGTTTCACGTGGGGAAGATTATACTTTACATATTAGTTTGTCCGATGATCATTAAATTAAATAAAAGCTCTTAAAATGCTGCCAAATGCTTTTAGTCATCGTTCAGTTTAAATGTCAAAAAGGTGTGAGCCACGCTGGAAATGAGATGTTTGCATGAGCGGTGGTGCTTGTGAAAGAGTCAGTTTCGACGGAAGACTGGAAGAGTCTTTCTGATAATGGTCAGACACTGAAGACACATCACTTTAGCCAAGCATTCACAAAATTATTCTCGTGAACTTGTACTATATCCATCTTGAAGAAACTACTGATACCTGCAGCTCCAGTTTGGTCCAGCCTTGGCGAAGATTTCAGACAAACCAACACTTCTGAGGATTTCAGATGACAACTTTGGATTGAAACAGACATTATCCTATCTTGTCATCATTATGATCACAAGCTGTAATTATGATCGTGTCTACTTAACTGAATACATGATGTTACCTAACCACAAAACATCTGTGATGTTGTAGCTGTATATTACTGTCATGTAGACATTACTTTGATGCACTTATCTCTGGCAAATAACAGAAAACTTCCTTATTGTACCACTGAAAACCACTATAAATGTAAAGCTGAATTGAACTGAACTGAATTGAATATGCATTAGCTTGTGTCTCATGGGAAAACGTGCTGCCGTGCTTCAGTGCTCAGGCTGAAAAAGCCACACGTGTTTATTGACTGTCACACGCAAACATGAACATACCGTGTGTCGCTCATGCTGGCGTTCTGGCAAAGGCTGCATGTCTTTTTCAGCTACGCTGGAAATGAGATGTTTGCATAGTGTGCTAATGACAGAGAAAAAGTCCAAATGTTCAGTAGCCAGCAAGTGCAAAATCTCTTAACAGTCCAATCAGTATTCTGACACACACTGTGTGTGTTAATACTGGACCTTGATCAGCTTTCATTACTACCACTGATTACAACTGAGCTTTTACGGAGGACTGGAAATCAATTCGTTTCAGAAATAATTTAGTGAAATGCATTTATTCCCTTGAAATTAGAGTATGCGTTGACTTCCAAGAAGAATGACGCTTTCTGTTGCCCTACAAAACCGTTGCACATACATGATAAACCAAACTGCATCATTATAAGCTGCAGAACACTAGCTAGGGAAGACCGGAGAACTAAATATGGCTTTGAAACCATGCAGCAATTATGGAATGACTGTGACACTGAAAAGTGCCAAGATGTCATAGAGAACAATGCCATTATTTCACACAATTTTTTTTTTGCGATATATGGGACTTTTTGCGAAATTGACACGTTTCCATTAGGCGTATTTTCAATTTGCAATTTAAATTTGAACTATTTTTAGAATTTATCACAAAAAAAATGCAGTTTTATAAGAGAAGTCACTGACTTTTTGCGGCAGGTAGGATTCAGCTTACGGCTCTTGTCATTCATTCCTACGGTATCCGTAAATGGCGATTGAGTGCCGCACAACTCTGACTGAAATTCACTGACGTCTGTAATGTGATTGGTTATTAAGGGACATGTGATTTCTATGGCAACACTATCAGCGCCCAAACCTTCACGTGCTCCAGAGCTCGTAATTACATCTTGTGAGCTGAGAATGTTCTGAGAGTTATGACTTGGGCCATGTGACAGCCGAACCACCTGACCGCCGCCAGATTCATTTCAGAGCTACTTAGGCGCTACCCCTGAGTCCGAGAACATGGGCAGCTCCGAGCAGAACGTTAAGTGATGTCAGTATTACATTATACTGGAATTACAGTAATTAAGACATTGCGAGAAGGCAGTATGTGTACCAGAGGGTCTATTTGCTTGATTCTAACTTCTGTTTGGGTGCTCTTGTGTTCCGGTCTCCAAAAGATCAACTAAATCAATAAACTGAACCTTTTTTAATATAGCTAAATATGAAAATGTGCGCAGGATCCTGTCCGTGTCTGGTGCTGTATGCCTTGCATAAAGGATGACAGGTGTAAACGAGCATGGCGGTAATGTTTCCATCACCCTGTTTTTATGTGCATTTTGAAGTATCGCATCATAAACGAGTGATGGAAACACCAAAGTTCGGGAAAAAAATCCCTTAATTCACCAAAAAAGTTTTTACGCTCGCTTGAGGTGTTCTTTGAAGTGTGTGAAAAAGGATTAATGCGAATAATGGGAGATGGAAATGCATTTTGCGAATTAATTTTTCCACATGCACCAAAAAAGTCATGTGACTGCTTTATGGGACGGGATAACTTGACTAACTAGCAGACTGATCTCATTGCACAGCATCTAAAATATTGTTATGGTCATTCTAAGATGCCTCAGAGAACTGTCTTACAAGACTGCGTTCCCAAACAGCTGACATCTGCCTGCGATAGCAATGACCGCATGTATTGTTAGTCTTATCACAGTGCTTAAGTTAAAATGCTTTGTATGAAACAATGAAATTGTAATGCCACGCCAGCAGAGGGAGCCCTTGCTCATGGACTGTCTGTTACCGCTCCCTCTGCTGCTTCTTTGGTAACTTCCTGTTTGGCAGCCATATAAGGAAGGTCATGCCAAACAGCCATTGCGAAGTATTGTTTTGTCTGTGCGGACTCTACCAAGCATTTTTCCTGTTTCATTGCCTTGTTTTGTTTTTGCCACGGTTTTGTTTCACAGTCATAGTTTTGCCTTGTTCCATTGCCTTGTTCATTTGTTACTTTTGGACTGCTCTCTTGGTATTTTGACCTTCTGCCTGAATTCTGGATTTCGCTACTGTTTTTGCCCTGGATATTACTGTTTGTTTGGAGATCGACCCTGCCTGTCTGACTACGTTGTGTTTAATAAAGCTCGCAATTGGATCTACTCACGCTTTTCACGAGAATTACAGAATACTTCGCCTACCAAAGATCCAGCGGCTTTCAGAACACACAACTTCAACCATGGATCCAGCATTATGCCTGTTCCGTCTCCGCCAAGGTAACCAGCCCACTGAAGATTATGTTGCCCATTTGGTGGGATTTAATGACATTGTACTAAAAGACATCTTCCAACATGGACTCAAAGACTCACTCAATTACCTCATGCCTCGCCATACCCCTCACTGGACTCTTGAACAATACATTGATTACGCTGGCTGGTTTACCTTTTACTGTGCGTGTTGCTGATGAACAACCATGCAATCCCACATTCCCCACCACACCAAAACCTGCTCATGTCATGTCCACCAAGCCAAAGCCTGCTCAAGTCATGTCTGGGATTATTCAAGTTGCATCAAAAACCTCTCATGCCAAGCCTGCCAAGCCAAAGCCTGTTCATACTATACCCAGCAAACCAAAGCCTGCTCACGTCACGTCTGCCAAGCCACAGCCTGCTCACGCCATGCCTGCCGCTCCAGGACCTGCTCACGCCATGCCTGCCCTTCCAGAGTCTGCACCTGTCATGGCCGCCATCCCAGAGCCAGTCCACAAGATGGCCGCCATCCCCAAGCCTGTTCACAAGATGGCCCCCATCCCCAAGCCTGTTCACAAGATGGCCGCCATCCCCAAGTCTGTTCACAAGATGGCCGCCCCATCTGAGTCCCTGGCCAAGATGGCTGCCACACCTGAGCCTCATCAGTCCAAAATCATCTCATCCAAATCTCATCTCGCCATGTCTGCCGTACCCAAAGCAAATCAAGTGATGGCTGATTCTCCGGTGTCAAGTCAGGGCTGCAATTTCAGTGCCAAGTCAAGATACAGCTGTGTTTCCTGAGCCACGTCAAGTTACAGCTGTTGTTTCTGAATCAAGTCAAGTTACAGCTGTTCTCTATGAGTCAAGCCAAGTCACAGCTGTTCTCCATGAGTCAAGCCAAGTTACAGCTGTTGTTCCTGAATCAAGCCACGTTACAGCTGTTGTTCTTGAGTCAAGTCACGTTACAGCTGTTGTTCCTGAATCAAGTCAAGTTACAGCTGGGTTGTCTATGTTAAGCCAAACCACAGCTGATCTTCCTGAGCCAAGACAAGTTACTGCTGACCTTAATGAGCCAAGTCAAGTCACAGCTGGTCTTCACGAGTCAAGTCAAGTCACGGCAGACCTCCCTGAGTCAAGTCAAGTCACGGCAGACCTCCCTGAGTCAAGTCATGACAGACCTTCTTGAATCAAGTCAAGACACAGTTGCGCTCCTAACAGAACCTCTTCACGACATGGCTGCTAGTATAGAGCCTCGCCAAGCCACTAACCTTAACTCTAACCTCCCAGCCTCCACACCCTCAAACCCAGCAGGCATCCCACTATCTACTGTGCTGCCTGTCATGGCGATCGCCAACTCTCTGCCCATCATGTCACGGCCAAGGAGGCCTATCAAGAACTCTCTGCCCGTCATGTCACGGCCAAGGAGGCCAATCATGGACTCTCTGCTCTGCTATGGATGTCATTAGTTCCACTGTGGGTATCTTTGCTCCTGTCTGCTCTGTCTGCCCTGCCATGGCTCCCTGTTTTGCCTGCTCTGCCTGCCCCGCCATGGCTTCCTGCTCTGCCTGCTCTACCTGCCCCACCATGGCTGCCTGCTCTCCCTGCTCCACCACGGCTCCAGGCTCCTCAGAATCTACCATGGTGGACTTCTGCTCCAGTGTTACACTGTCAGCCATTGCTCCACGGCCCAGCTCCTCCAAGGTTCCACTGTCTGCCACAGCTCCACGATCCAGGCCCACCTCCTCTGCACGGACCTGGCCCTCCGTCCCACCCCCTGTTTTGCCTCTGTTCCCCCACCCTCCTGGACTGTTGTTGCTTGAGCGCCAGGAGTCGCTCCAAGAGGGGGGGATTCTATAACGCCACGCCAGCAGAGGGAGCCCTTGCTCATGGTCTGTCTGTTACCGCTCCCTATGCTGCTTCTTTGGTAACTTCCTGTTTGGCAGCCATATAAGGAAGGCCATGCCAAACAACCATTGCGAAGTATTGTTTTGCCTGTGCGGACTCTACCAAGCGTTTTTCCTGTTTCATTGCCTTGTTTTGTTTTTGCCATGGTTTTGTTTCACAGTCATAGTTTTGCCCTGTTTAATTGCCATAGTTTTGCCTTGTTCCATTGCCTTGTTTATTTGTTACTTTTGGACTGCTCTCTTGGTATTTTGACCTACTGCCTGAATTCTGGATTTCGCTACTGTTTTTGCCCTGGATATTACTGTTTGTTTGGAGATCGACCCTGCCTGTCTGACTACGTTGTGTTTAATAAAGCTCGCAATTGGATCTACTCACGCTTCTCACGAGTCCCGTTACAGAAATAAAAAGTTAAAATAGTGTGTGCTCTTATCTGTTTGTGGACAAAGTCCCCAGAACGCTGTATGTACAATATGTGCGCTCTTCTGTTTTCAGTGCAGCCCGCGTCGCTTCACGCCATCTTCCCACTCATAAAACTATGATTTACTGCAGAAAGACGGTCTTTGCGAGACTGTAAAGTGATGAAGCTGTGAAGCCACTTGCTTTTTAAAACCATTTTCAAAGGTTTCATATGATATTATCAGCTCGAAAAACACGTCATTTTGACTAGAAATACCAGAGAGCAGACATGTAGAGCATCATTCCATTTGGGCAAGACTTCTGCATTCAGGAAAAAGGTGGACAAACAAGACTGATCTCATCCTCGGGGAAACTGGCGTTTGACGGCTCATGCATTTCCCATTATCATATTCTCCAGAACCCTCTTTTGATATACTATGATGGCTATTTGAGACATTTTGCTTTGTTAGTTGCATTGTTTGTCATGTGTTTAAGTAAATATCATTTATAGATGAATATATTTTTGAAAAGAGTTTTTGTTTTTTTGTGCTTTTTTGTGCTTTTTTGTGTTTTCTGTGCAAACTATTGATCCCCATTATGTTTTCTGTAACTCGTCAATTTTAGGCAGCCGGGACAGTTATAACATCAGGCAGAGATGCAATGCAAGCAGAGCTGTTTATAGCTTTTGAGGAAAATATCCATTATATTTAGTCAATATTCAGTCATTTTAACCAGTTTTATACATTTATTTAACTTCACTTGACGAAAATAATATTTTAGTAGAGAAAGTGCAAAATTGCTATGAATACTTAAACAACTGTTAGATAAAATATTGTAATGAGAAAACTATTGTAATCTTTTGAATTCTTTGTGGTTTAATTGCCAGTGTTTTAGTTATGAGAGGAGTACATTACACAACATCAGTTACACATTTTATCATCATCATCATCCAATCATAATCAGTAACCAAACAGATGTAAAAGAGAGCGTGCGTGCCACGTCGCCTGTCCATGTTTGCGGTGCTCATGTGTAGAAAACAGAAGAAAACTAATTGACGTGGAGTGGAGTGTGCTCTTTTAAAACTAGAGGGTTTTGTCTGAGTGTTTTCCCTCGCACCAAAGCAACTCCAGAGGGCACTGGTGAGTGGGATGTGATTAAAAACAGTTTAATCCTGTCTATTCGCTACAGTACACAGTTTATTTCCCAACTTTTATTTGCACCGAACAGTGTAAATACATTGAAATGCCACTTTAGATGCAGCTTCTAACTGAATTCATTACTTATTCTAAATTAATTAATTCAGTGAAAGAATTTGCCATAGAAGATTATGCGTACTATTAAAATAGCCCTAGAAATCTATTTATGTTACAATGCACAATATATCGTATTTTAATCATGATCATGATTTCTGCTTCTCCTAGTTTAAGCTTAATCATTTTGACAATTGGACATTTAGGGAAAATATTGGCTCTATATGGAAACATTTATTTCTGTCATTAATGTGAACTAATCATTGAACTAATCACATAATATAAAGAATATAAAAGCTTTGGGAGTCATCTGTCTACAACACACCTAAACTTGCACAAAAACACACTCTGTAAAATATTGTGTAATTATTGTTATTATCTTCTAATATATATATATATATATATATATATATATATATGTGTGTGTGTGTGTGTGTGTGTGTGTGGGTATGAATATATGGCACACCCATACTAATAGTCTTCAGCCTGGTTTAAATCCTACCTCTCAGATCGTACTCAATTTGTTCAGTGAAGCCAGTTTTACTCAAATCCATCTAATATCATCAACTGGTGTCCTGCAGGGATCAGTTCTGGGCCCTTTATTATTCATCATTTACCTACTCCCGCTTGGAATCATTTTCGTAAAATCTGGCATTCACTGTTACGACAGGCAGCTCTACCAGTCCTCTACACCCACTTCTGTTCTTCCTCTGTCTTCTCTTTCTCTGTCTGTTTGAGGTTAAAACTTGGTTTTAAAGCAGTTTTCTTAAACTTAGTAGCAGTAAAGCAGAAATTCTTTCTAATACAAGTAGACAAAATAATTTGGCAAAGTCCAGCGTTTTTTCTGGATGATTCTTCAGTCTCTCTTGCTACACAGGTTAAGAGCTTGAGTGTCATCTCCAACATTACTCTGTCATACGAATCACACATTAACACCGTTACTCAGACAGTTTACTAGCGCTGCCATTATGGTTTAGTCACATCGCGTACTGATACTCCTGTCCTTCAACGGCTGTACTGGCTTCCAATGTGTTGAATTCAACATTTAGCTTCTTGTTAACAAGACACTAAATAACCTCACCCCTCCTTTGTCTGACCTTCTTTCCATATATGTTCCCTCTGAAACTCTTAAGTCATCATCATCATCCTCTTTCGTTTTTCCTCACATGCGTGAATCTATGGGGTCTCGAGTTCATGGGATCTCATCTCTTTAGGCAGGTTTTCTGGTGACTGTGTGTTTGTATCTTTATTGCTTGTCATGTTGTTGTGGGCTCTATGTTTTTAGGCCAAATTTTTGGCTTTTGTCATTTTGTTTTATGTGTTTTACTTTTTTCGTAAGGCACCTAAAAAAATGCATTATAACTCTTATTCCTTAATACCAGATAAGCTAACAGTTTGTGAAAGCCTGTCCTGTCAGTTGTGTAGCACCTGCATCTGCATATTCCTCTAAAGAATGGCAGTATTAGAAACAAGCAGCTGAATTTGATTTTCAACAACATGACTAGTAATGCTACTCTGATCTTAAGAGCTTGAGCGGTACATTTCAGCACAGATTTTTTTTTTTTTTTTTAAGAATCCGTCACAATGTCTTTCACAAAGTTTGTAACTGAACGATGGGGCTGTATGAAGTCTTGCATATGAAACATATTTTTTGTGCCCTCGGGAGTTTAAGAGAATCTAGCGAGGCATGATGCTTCCTGACTCATTTGATAGATGACTGCTAACACAACATTAAACTGAGATTGGAAAGATCAGCATTGTTGGATTTCAGAGAAACGAACAACACTCGTTTCTTCCCGCTCGAGGACGAGCGTCGCTCATAATTCAGCAGTTTGGCTCAGAACATGACTGTTAACAATCCATCTATCTGCCATCAGGAGCTCCTCAACAAACACCCTTCCATCTAAACGTACATTTGGGTTACAAAAGAACATCGAGGCCAAACGTGATGAACGAGGCTGTCGGAAGTCACAGCCTGCAGTTCGTGAAATCTGCAGGAGAAGCCGATCAATAAATCAACAAACTTCACATTCTGTCTGGCTTAACAGGTTCTAAATGACAAAACAGCAAACAGCGCCAGAAGCCCCGTGTGACTGAAAGCGCTCGCTCGGCCAGAGTAGCTTTGACAAGCGAGACCCCAAAGGATCTGGACTGTCATCGGTAGCAACATCAAGGCCACGCTGAGCAGAGTCACGGAGGCTGATCCGGCCCCTCGTGGTTTGTGTCGGTTTTCGTGTGAGGAGGGCCCCGGGAGAAGATCTCTGGGGACGTGTTGTTCCATCAGCGAGAATCTGAATCCTTCCAGTCACTGCGTCTCAATGATTCAGAGAAAAAACACCTTCAGCATTTTAGCTCGGCTACCTGATAAACACGCTTGAGTTTAGCAAAACAGAAAAGAAAGAGGAATATACATATAGAAGACTAACTTTCAATTTGTCAAATTACATTTATAATAAAGTAAGTTTTCAAAACAGTGAAGTGATAACAGTGCCTTTGAATTAAATATTAGATTAACTTTTTTATTGTTTTAAAAACTGCAAAATAAATAACATCGTGATTACTAGTCACTTGTACTGGTGATAAATTACTGAAGGACCAAAATGACACATTAGGTCAGCATAAGTATAGAAATTACAGACGAAATGGAAATGAATGTGGGCTATCAATTTCCTGCCATTAAAATGCGACACATTTCAGGGTGGCTGGTTTTAATTAGACCATCAACAGCACAGAAAAGCAGCTAATGGGCCATGAGAGAGACAGCAGCACTCCACCTATACAAAAAAGTTGACTGTAAGGACAATATAGAGTCCACAATTTATGCATATGCATGGTTGGAAATAATGTATTCAAGTGCCTACTGAACAGCTTTGTCTTCAGACATCAAATTCTTTATAATTCTTCATCATAAGAAGATACCATATTTCACTGGCAAACATATGAAACATATCGCCTTCAACAATATATTGAATATCCCTCAAAGACTGGATGCCAAACCTTGTTAAAACCTTCCTCTGAATCCTGTGCACCTGTCAACAAACCTCACATCCAGACGGACTAATAAAAGTACGCAACCTCTGACTGGAAGCTGACATGCCGTTTCAGTCATAACCTACAAAAGACTAGGCTTACAATTAGTCAAAGAATATTCATATTTCCTCTTAATCATATCTGCTGGAAGAAAATGAACGTCCTACACAGTACATCATAAGTTCTCAACTCTGGCCCACAGCTTTGGTCCACTTTCCTGCAGAGTTCAGCTCCAACCCTGATCAAACACACCTGAACAAGCTCATCAAGGTCGTCAGGATTACTAAAGTTACAGGCAGCTGAGTTTGATCAAGGTTGGAGCAAAGTGGATCTCCAGAGTCAAGAACTTCTGCAGTACATGTTTGTAGGTTCTCTGTGATGTGGCAATTAATACACAAAGTCAAGCGATTCAAATCCTAAATTATAATACTCCAATTCACCTCAGTTCCATCGATTATCTTGAGTTCATTTACTTTCATGCATCTGGCAGATGTTTTATCCAAAGCAAAATTGCATTTAAGATTGGATTCCTGCTTCCCCTGAGAGTCAAACCCATCACTTTGGTGTTGCTGGCACCATTATGTACTGCTGGAGATACAGGAAAGTTGCCACTGAATGCCTCGAACCGTTTTAGCATACTGCCTGAAAATTAAACGGGACAAGAGAAAAGGAACAAAACAATTCATCATCTAATCTGAAATAGAGTAATGTCAGCCAACCTTACTGGCAGTTTTTACATCACAACAAACTGTTTTTTTTTTTTTTAATTGGCAATCATGAATTAAGTAAAGAGGGAGGACATGCTCTCCGCCACCGTCTGTCTCATTCGAGACTTTAATTGGCTCGACTTGATGGGTCTTTCTGATAAGCGCAAACAATGCATTCAAATGATTGGCAACTCATTTGTTGCCATGTAATTAGCGAGAGAGCAGCGTCGTCAGAGGCGCGAATGTGTCTGCTTAAGGCTGCGCCGCCTCAGCTTTAATCACTTCTGCTTATTTTATTACATAGAAACACAATTCGTAGCAACCGCTGAGCACAGGCTCATGATAGACACAATACCGGCACCTGGATGACTGATGGAGTGGGAAGATACTGTAAACTACGACTAACCGCACTGGATCACTCATGGCGCCGCCGTACGATTTCAGCTATAGAGATTTTTTAAATTATAAGCAGATATGAATTGAATCATTATATGGATAATAGGGAGCAACTGAAAGTCAGTTTTACATATAATGGCATTCTTGTTTCACTGTAACTGTTAGCAAAGCTGCCACTAGTCATGTGGTCCTTTTCTGGATGTGTATTAAAAACAAAGATCGCAAATAAACATTTCAGCCTGTCAGACCTTTTTATTTAAGAAATGAAGGAATTCAGTAAATTATAGATATACGTTTTGATAGCTGTACTCAGTTAATTCTTGATATTTTTCCCCCTCCTTTTTTGGGGACAATCTACTAGCGTATTGATACTGTCTTTGTCGTTCTGAACATGTTTTTCTGAACCTTTTCAAACAATGAGCCTCCATTCAGCACATCTGGCTTTTCCAGCCGTTTTGGTTCTCATTAATTTTGTACACAGTGTTTTCATACATTTTTCAAAGAACTCATAGGTTGTGTGGTGAATCACAACATTACAGTCTGAATTTGATGTGAAGCAAGAAGCATGTAGCATTTATTAATACGGTGTTGTTACTGTAAGATCTTCCAGTTGGTTTGTAGGCATTGCTGGGGTTTTATTGAGGGTTTCCGACGTTAGGACTTTCTTGATTACTAGGCTGTTCTGTAGGGTTGTTATGGTTAGGGTACTGTAAAATCTGACTACTTCTGTCCAGTCCCAGTCCACTAGAGAGTCTTTCAAAGAGCTTTGACCTCCTGAAATTTTGTTTTTCAAAAAAACTTTACTTTTCTGAAATGTTGTGATGTTTCTGATGAATTTATATAATCTTAGAATTAAGATAGTATATTTATTTATCTTTTTGACCTTGTATAGCTTTTAATTAGAAATAACTATTCCATTCTTCTTTTTAGGCATGAATTTCAATTCAGATTGGTTATGTGTATGTAGGAGTAGATCTTCTGGGGTTGAATTTTGTAGGTTTGTAACTACTACGGTTTTGTCGCTTAAGGATATTTGGGTAAGCGTTAGGGGTAGGGGTCAAAGGTCAACCACTGTTTGGGGCTGTATGGTTAAGGTTAGGTGTTGGTTGGGTTTAGGGTCTAGTAGGGTTAGAGGTTGGTTAGGTTTGTTGTCTTGGTAAAGGTTAGGGTTTGTGTTGTTGTAGTCATAAAAAAGTGCAAAATGGTAAAAGTAGAGTCAGACACAAAAAGAGTATGACAGGGACTCTGTCCCTAACCCTAACCTAAACGTCTCGTGCAGACCTCTGGGGTAACGGGTATCAAGACGCTTGATCCATCTCCTCTCCACTCTAAATTGGTCTTGAAGAGGCCAGAGAGGATTTGCCTAAAGTCCCGTTATCCTGAGAGCATCTAATTAAGGAAGTGTTAAGGAATATGTCTAATTAAGGAATGTGTAGCTGATTTTTGGTCTGGCCCACATACTGTCTGAGACGTTCGTTACAAAAAAAAATCAAACAGACACAATTACTGGTCTGGGGAGTATTCTGGATTGTTACTCTAGATTACTGTGGTGTACTGGCAGGCTGCTCTCACTCCCAGGGTGTTCAATACTATATTGTAGAGAAGTTGTTAGTTTAGGATAAGCAGTTTGGTTTGGTGCCCAAACTCACAGGATTTTTACTTCCAGAGCTCAACTCCTGTGTTGTGTTTGACTAAGATACATTAGCACACAATGTGGCAACTGATTTGCTTTTTAACCTGCTCTTCATATATTGTATCCCTCAAACATGACAATATTTAAAGAGCATGGCTTCAGCACCCATCCATCCCAACATAACACACCTGTCTGTCATTTTCTGATAGTTCTCGGTTAGTTTGTTGGGGTGTGATTGGTTAGAGTCGGTGCAAACCTCAGCTGGACTAGAGCTGAAGCGCCCAACACTTTCACCGATGGCGTAAACATTTCTGGAGAGAGGTGTGTGTGAATTAATATATGCAAACCTAATTAATATCTGGTAACCTAAAAAAATTAGGTTATCATGCATGAAATAAAAATGTGACTTAAATATATGTAAACATTATATGCATCATATTGTTAAGTGACGAATGAATTAATTGTAGCCCTTGCAGTGAAGAGATTCTGGACCGAATCTTTCCATGTGTCTTTTTCTTCATGACAGCGTCTTCTCTTAACCCCGCGTGGCCGTTAGCGGGCGGAGCTCTGCCCTGCTCAGAAAGGAGCGACTCTTTTGATGTTGTTGTTGTTATGCGGCGCTGCTCCTCCTCATCATCTGAATATCACAGCCTGACGACCGGCCACTCGCTGCGCCTTTGTTTCTGTGATTAAAGCAGGTGTCGTCGAGGCTTGTGTTTGTTATTGACAGCCTGCATTTAAATAGCTGTCAGTCTCCTGTCAGAAGGTGGGAAGCGTTCGTTTCCAGGCCCCTGAAGATGCATCTGTTTTACATCAGCTTAACCCAGCTTTGCAAACGAGTTGCTGAAGTTTGTTTGCTGTGCTCAACCTCTGGATACCGCTTTTAGTTTTATGATGAAGAACTTTTTCAAGACTAACAGAAACTTGTTAAACAAGCAGTTAATGACCAATTATGTTAGAAACATTTTTGATATGGAAACTTTTAATTCTCTGTCGAGGAGGTTCTAGTTAAGATGGTGACCCGGAGACTTGAGCTCTGCACTTCATATACTTGATTCACACTATAATGTTCACACTGTACATTGTGGTTATTGTACTGCTTTGGATTTACGCTGTTTTAAATCAGTAAATCACTGTCATTTTTATTGCAATAGGCTTAATACTGTATAACAGAAATGAGAATCTAATGAGAATTGTCTTTAAAAGTAATGCTAATTAAATTCAGTGTTATTAATTGTAATGAAAAATGTTAAAATGAAAAATCGTAATAGTTTTAAGGACGCAATAAGCCGTATTTTCTTGCAAGGTTATTATTTATTTCTTTGAATTTTTGTGGAGTATGACATGGTTTTGTGGTTTGCTTTGTAACTGAGGGTTTCTCAAACGTTTCTGAATCAGAGCCACAGCCGTCAGATCTGGCTAACTTAATTTAACCTTCTGTGGTTTTTAAAGGCTTTCAAACATACAGTACCTTCACATGGACTCAATCTCAGAGCTGGCTGGTTTGGATCAAAGATTAGAACACATTAGCCGCTAGATAGACACATAAGGTAAAAATCCTTTCTAAAAATACTACATTTATTGACAGTATTAATGCATGAGCTGTGAACGAAGCGTAGCTGTTTACTTGGCTGTTTGATCAAATAGCGCGCTTCCGCTTAGCACACACACTCTATCAGCACGGTTTCCGGACCGAGAACGGTTTGTAATCGTGCCGTGCCGTACCAGGCTCAGGTGGAAACACAACTGGAACCGTACCTGACCGTTCTAAGACCCGTTCGGCCCGATAGTGGAAAAGCGGCTATTATTGTTGTTCAAAACATTTTTTTTCTAAATGCATATGGAGAAAATCATTCTCATGCTTATGACTCTCTTGATGGGTCAGGGGTTCTGTGGTCACCATTAACCATCATTTATTTTTGTGAGGCGGCACTTCTCAAACCTGTCCTGAACTCTCCAGCACCGCATCTTCCCGACCCCGAGCCTCGATGACAGATGAGACGGAACGTGCCGTGCTCAGGGTCTGCAGGATAATAAGCAACACATCTCCATCCTGGATTCCAGTACAGCACACTTGCCATTACTGAGAAACTCAAGTGAAAAATTAATAAGGCAAAATTGCCTTCAGTGGTTAATTAGCTGATGATCGTGCTGTTCGGCTCTTGGTGGCATTTCTTCTTAATTAGAGCATATATTTTAAATCCCAAAGCATGTGAAAGCAGCAAAGGTTTATTACCCTTGGCATTTAGCAGGAAGGTGAGCTTTTGTTTCGGTGGGAAAATGGGCCACTGTCCCGCTCTGAAAAACAACTCATCAAACCAGATCAACATCAGCTCCACATCAAAGTCACCGACACATAATTCATTACCTGATTTCTGCAGAAACCTCATAATCATTTCCCTTGTCTGATTAGCATCTGAATTGTTCTGAATAAAATCTGATGTGAAATGCTTTTCTTCTAAGTTATTGTTTTTTTTTCTGGATGTTTTCAGGTGTTCTTCACTGATTCTGTCTGTACACGTTCCATACAAACACGGACACATTTGAGCTCTGTACGGCAGTGCTTTCAGACCTCAGGAGTCACGTAACTCAGATCACGTATCAACAACAGTAAGATCGGTCTGTTTTTAACCCTCATGTTTCATATGCAGATTGGGTTAGGCTCAGAAGCATGGCAGTCTGCGCCCTGTGCTACATTATGTCGCAGGTTCAACCGGGAGAGCGGTTTGTCAGACACGAAAATCATGCAAGCGGCTTTGGCTGTGCTGAGACTCTGTGGCGTCCATATTGAACTACTGTGACGTCTGGCTGAATCCAGAACAGTCTGAGGAGACGTCGAGTCAACAGCAAATGGAAGCTGCGCCCTCAGATTTGGCAGAGGTACGAAAGAGCGCAGGAATGCAAACCACTATCAAGACAATTTACAGCAGAATCTCAGGACAGCCGTTCAGGACTTTTAAGAGGCAGGGTGATACAACCAGACAATGACCCAAAGAGGGCTGCACTATCAAGACAAGCCAGAAATGTAGATAAACTGAAACAGATTTGTGGGAAGGGAAAAATCTATAAGGAGCTACAGGAAATGTTTGCAGGAAGTTACTAATTTCAAGTGTTCACTTACTTTTCCCATGCTGCACTGTCAATGATAATGTATTCAATAAAAATCTAAAAAATGTGTAATTCATTATTCAGACTGTGTTGGTCTATGATTGAGAGTTATTGAGTAATCAATGCCAATATCCAGATATTTTCAATAGTTTACAAGATTCACAAACATATTTTTGCCACTGTAAAATCAAAAAATCTGGGTTGGGTGTCCAAAAAGGGGAACAAGGTCCAAATTTTCCCACTATAAGGGTGTGTGTAGATGGGGAAAGCTGAAAGATCATACATGCAGTTCTGCAATGAAAGAAATAATGCATTAAAATTCATTCACCATGCATGTCACTTTCACGCTTGTAAAAGCAGTCCTAAAGAAAGACAGATAAAGGTCTCACTTTGCCATAAATAGTAACTCATTTATTTCACCTAATGTTGGTGAAGAGGGTTTAGTTCTCAGAGAATGACACTGATTCTTCTTATAAATTCTGAGAAAAAAAGTGCCCTCAACAAAAATCAATTATTCAAGAGTCTATTGTGAAAGAAAGAGAATATGTGAGCAACCTCCGTTCTAACTTTGAGGGACACATTCAGACGAGCCACATATCAGATTCTTATAATGAGGGAGATGCTGCTTTCACTGTTAAAAGTCTTGGTAAAGTCATGATGGTTTACAATCACTCTCTCTTTTATCTCTTTTCATAGCCACAGAATAGATTCAACAGAACAATGAACAAAAATGAATTACCAAAAGAAAGAAAGAATGAAAAAAGAAAAGAAAGCAGTAATAAAGAGGGTAAAAAAGTAATGGACTGCTCTTACATTGTTAGTGTATTGAACACATGCAGTGAAGCGGTGAATGATGGCAAAGGTGTTACAGATGCTCGTCTGTCAGCAATGCAGTTCGAATAACACTGCTGCCCTCTAGTGCACGTCACTGTTAACACAAACTATCACAGGTCACTGTTCACACTCACTGGAAATGACACAGACAAATGTAAATAACTGTTATACACCGTGTATTTCCTTTTAAAATCAGACAAATTACCCTGAAACATGACAAGTTCTGGGTTAAACATTTAAGTCATTACTCTTTAAACGCCGAACACTAAAGGCCTGTAAAGTTTCAGGTTTTCTATTACTCAAAAAATAAAGAAGAAAGATTGTTGGAATGGCACTGCTTTTCTGATTGGCAAAAAAAACTATTTTTTATATTTGATCTGCTTTCAGACATTTGTCACATTAAACACAATACAAACACACCCGTGCACAAATTATATGAATGTGACCTGATCCTCCACAAAAAGAAATCTGCAACATCTGAGGCATGTTAACAGTAATGGAGCAGGAATTAAAGTATATGGAGCTCAAAATTCCAAAGAAATGTAAAATATAAATGTAAAGGTTTTACTTCAGTTGAAACAAATAAATTGATTTTGGAAAAAAAAAACATGTAACTTGATGCATAAAGTCTGAATTGTCCTGTGATGGTAACGAGAAGACTGTTCTTGGTCAAAGCACTTTAGTAACAGAAGACCTATTAACCGAGTTCAAGCAGCATGTGAATCAGACATCTTTTTCTCTTTTCTACTAGTTACAGCATGAAATAAACAGAAATAAATATCAAAAGACATGTTGAAAAAAATCAAAGCAACTCAATAAAACAAATGTCTCATGTAATTGATCAATAAACGTTAGAAAATCGTCTAAATAAAACAACTTGTAAATAACAGTCGTAACATACCCTCGGAAACGCCAACAATATAACTTTGCCAGCATTGTTTTATTATTTTTATAAATCAGTCAGATAACTAACTTTTTTTTAACAGAAGTTTAATCTTGTAATTTTGACTTTATTCTAAAAATATTATGGTACTAAAACGCTGCCATATTTAGTAAATTATTTACAGTGTCCCAAAACGTTTGCACGTAGTTTTAAAAAATGATGCAGGTCTGTGGCAGCAATATATAACAACTGCACACAAGAAATTACCAAGCCCTGCGCATGACATGCAGACTATTTATTTATTTATTTATTTATGTCACAAATTGGAAACATTTTTTTTGGAAATATTTTTCCTCCCCCCATGTCAGCCCGGGCCCATATGCACATGCATACCCTGGACCTCACAGGCTGACAGTGCACAGGTAAACTGACCTGAAGAGCTTGAACTCCCCCTCAGAACTGGTTCTGCATAAACAAGTGTGTACCCACCTAAGCAGAGAGGACTCTGGCCTGTAAGACCGGAACGTCCAGGTTATAAAACCTAGCAAATTTGGACAGCGAGGCCCAGCCGGCCACTGCACAGATCTCACCAAGCGGAGAAAACAGACCACTTATGGGCGTAGAGGCATCTTGTAGACGGGGATCTAGCCTCTGAAATAGTGTTCAATACAGGGCCGGGGGTGCCATATTGTCCTGTTCACTTGAGAGAGGAGGTCCTGTCTCAGAGAAATGGGCCAAGGGGCTGCTACAATTAGCTGAGTTAGCACTGACAACCAGTGTTGGTTCTTCCAGAGGGGGCCACCAAGAGAACCCTGTGCCCTTGCTCCCTGATTCGCCTCATTATTTGTGTGATCAGTACAATCGGGGGAAAAGCATAAAGAAGGAGGTTGGGCCAATGCATCTCTGTCCTTCGATTAATAAATTGGGCAATGAGAGTTGTCCTCTGAGGAGAAGAGGTCTACCCCAGCCTTGCCAAAGATCTCCCAAATCCTCTGAACCGTCTGCAGATGGAGCATCCAGTCCTCTGAGGGGACCTTGCTCCGCGATAACATGTCGGCTCCTCAGTTCAATCTGCCCGGAACATGTGCTGCTCTCAGCGAGCGCAAGTGGAGCTGGGCCTATTCCAGAAGGCGCTCTACCAGAATGAAGAGGCGCTTTGAAGAGAGACCTCCCTGGCGACTGATATAGGACACCACTGACGTGTTGTCCGAGCAGATCAATACATGGAGTCCCCTTAGGTCTGGCAGGAAGAACTGACAGGCCTGACAAACTGCTACCATTTCCTGGCAGTTGATGTGAAGCCTTTCCTCCGCTTTCGACCAATAGCCGAAAGCAGGTCTGCCCTCGCACAGAGCTGTTGAGACAACCTTGCTCCTGCAAACCATTCCCTGTTTCTGGGAACAATATTCGTCGGGACAGCGTGCTCTTGCCAAAACTGGCCCTGAGTCCCAGGCTCTCTAAGTGGCTGAGGAGGAGGGTCCTGTGGGATATTAATTCTGCCTTCGACTGGGCCAGAATGAGCCAGTCGTCGAGGTAGCTGAGTATGCGGATTCCTATCTGCCTCAGAGGAGAAAGAGCCAGTTCCATGCACTTTGTAAACATGCAGGGATCCAGAGACAGTCCGAAGGGAAGGACTGTATATCGATAAGCCACCCCTTCAAAGATGAATTTCAAGAATCGTCTGTGATGGGGGGCTATCCAGGTGGAGAAAAGAACCAGTGCCCTGAGCAATTTGTGGTCATCCTGAATGGCCTCCTCATGAGGCTGAGATCAAGGATGGGCCGGAGGCCGCCATCCTTTTTGGGAACGAGGAAGTAACGGCTGTAAAAGCCTGACTTGCTCTGAGCTGGAGAAACTGTTTCTACAGCTCCTTTTGCCAGCAGATTCTTCACCTCTGCACGCAAAATGTAAGCGCCCTTGCTTTGGAGACCACACCGCTGAAACGGGGGTCTTCGAGCAAACTGAAATGAGTAACCTCGTTTTATTATCCCCATAACCCATTCTGACACTCCGACTAGGCCCGCATGGCAAGGGGTTGGATTAGTTCGAGTGGCTGGGCACTGCGTGGGCCCAGGGAACTCGTGAGAATTGGAAAAGAAAATTTGCTCCCTTTTTGAAAATGTTTGTGTTTCGTTTTCTCTGCTATAACAACAGGTGGTTGCACACTTTTCTCTGCACCCAGAACCAAACAGGGTGAGCTGCGCGTCTGTAATGAAATCTTAGATTTTCTTACTATAGGGAGATGAGAGAGTCTGTATTACTTACTATTGGAGAAAGCGTAACGACTGACTTGGATCATGTGTCCCTTAATAACCAATCACATTACAGCCTTGACCTGAGTGAATTTCAGAGCTGTGCGACACTCAATCGCCGTTTACGGATACCATAGGAATGAATGGGAAATGCCGTAAGCTGAATCCCACCTGTCCCAAAAAGTCAATGACTTCGTTTATAAAACTGCATTTTTTTCATGGTAAACTCTAAAAATAGTTCAATCCAAAAGTATTGTTTAGTGTAAAACATGCTGAAGATTAGCAGCTAGGCTGTCAATTCATTAAATGATGAGCCATTTCCTCTAAAAAGCTGTTTATTCAGCTTAGTGAAGCCTCTCTTCTATTGACATCCATTAAAAAAAACGGCCTCTGGTGTCCTTTCCCACATACTGCCAGACCGGAAGCGTTAGCGTTAGCTGGTGTGCTTTTTTAGCTAATGGTTGCAGGCTTGTCATCTAGTGGCTTTGGCTAAACACCCTCTGGCTCCGCCTGCTACAGTAGCCACACCCCAAACTCTCGCTATTGGCTGCGGGGAGATATGCAAATACAGTCTGACCTAGGCCTAGGCAAGACATTTTATCATTGCATTTGAACAAATTAAGTAGTTTGTCCTAAAACCTGCTCATTCTTCTGCTACACACTTAAAGGTATGTTTTCGTTTGTTTGTGTGTTTGTTTGTTTTTTCTCCCATACTTTTAGGACATAGTACTCAATGTACCTACAGGCCAATTTGCATGTGTACATGTTTTTCACAAAACTGTGAAATCTGAGATCAAAACATTATACAAAAATTAGTGAGACAGAAATTTGCTAAATTTCTACAGTAATACTATATTGAGAGATATTTTGAATCAACAAAATGAAACACTGTCACAACAGTTAGCCTATATTTAGACAAACAACTATACAATGTTTTTAGTCTTTCAATTACATTACCATCTATACAAAAGGAGACACATTAGGATTTTTTTACTATAATGTAAATATTTACTGTGTAATATTGCAGTAAATTCTAAACAGTAGGGAACTGTCATTATAAATTTGTAAAGAAATTTTACAGAAAAAAACTAGTACTGCCTGTTCTTACTGTTTTTCGGTCATTGTTTTATGAGCGACAAAATCTTTTACCCTTTACACTTATTTAAAACATTACGATGAAGCTTGACTTTTCTTTTAGTGAGGAAAACTTGTTTTGGAGTCAGGTCATTGCATTATGAATGTGAAACTTTCCCATTACGAGGTTGTTTATGCAACAGCACCAAGAACCATTTACGTCAGTGTCTTAATGCTCTCATTCATTTTTGCTGTGTCCTTCTCTATAGTGTACTGCATGTCATGCACTACATAGTTGCCTTGTCCAAATACCCACACTTGCGATCTTAGCCACTTGAAAGCGTGTGCGCATGACAGGAAGTAAGTGTGCAAGACTGTCCCAGGTCTTAAACAAGTGCAGTGCCCTTAACGCACACTAAATCCACACTATCTTGAAAACTGCTTAGGAGTAGTATTCGAGGCTTAGTGTATCCCATCATGCATCATGCTCTGGAATTAAATCGTGAGACTTTTTGCCGAGATCTCGCGAGAGGTCACAGAAACCTTGCAAATGGAAGTTAAATATTAATATAATAGTTAGATATTACATCTAGTTTGGTAGAAACACAAAGTGTTGCACGTTTTATTGGTGCAAAGATGAGTTGTGGTGATATTTATTTAGTACATTTGCAACTGCTTTTAATCACTTAAAGGGGTCCTATTATGCTCTTTTTCAAAGTGTTGATTTTGTTTTGTGGGTGTACTAGAACATGCTTTCATGCTTGGTGTTTAGAAAAACGCATTATTTTTCACATAATTTACATTTTAACAATACCTTTCTCCCAGCCTGGCACAAATTCCGGGTTTAATGAAGGCGCGCCTTCCGAAAAAAAGGACATGTGTTGTGATTGGTTAGCTGTCCCACTGCGTTGCGATTGGCGAACAGCGTAGACGGTGTTTCAGTACTGACACGCCCCTTGTCAAAGCAGTTAACGCAAGCTAGAATAATAGTCAGGGCTCGACAATAAGGAGTGTCCGATGGCCCGGGGCCAGCGTGAAAGACACTTGGGACAGTTGACGAATATGTCACTGGCCCGATCGGGCCACTGCCGTGTCGTCACTAAAGTTTATCATTTGCACGTGTTTTTAACCTTAATAATTTCAAATTTTAAGTGATCACAGAGAGACGCGTCTCTGACGAAAAAATAGTCTACAAAAGTTTTAGCTTTGTAGCTTTAACAATGATCAATACATAATTTATACAGTGGAGACAGATGCACCGACCGACCGGACATATTTCAACCGATCTCTTGTTCTGGGCTTGCCCACGAACTGCATGCAATCTCTCGTGTGTAGAAATATGACGAACTCTTTAGACATCTGTTAACAGAGGCCAGAGACGCTAAAGATGAACGCAAAGAGAAAAACATGGCGTTTACATGGCGTTTTCCTTTCATTTATCCATGTATAATGTATTTAAGGTAGCGTTCATAAACACGGAGCTGCTTGTTTACAGTGGTAACCATCGAAACGTAATATCCATTAGCGCCACCTGCTGACAAAGACTGAGTTTGCGTTCTTTCAGTCTGTCTGCTGTTTTTCCCTGAAGCATCTTTTCATTTTTAATAAAATATTAATAATAATTTTTAAAAAATGTAACAAACAAATCATGTTTGGACTTTCGTTTTGCTAATAGGTTTAGGAGTGGTATGGAAATTGGAATCGAAAGTTGTACAGTTTTATTTGGTATGTAAAATTTTGGTGTCATGTAAACTTATTTATTAAAATAAAATATAACATGAGTCAAAAACAATGATAACAGCAACTATTTAATTTTTTTGTGGTAGGGCCAGTGACAATTTTGTGAGGCACTTTTTATTATGGATGGATGCACTTTATTAGACTTTATTAGACTCTGACTGCATTCATCTGAAAGAAGGAAATCAAATACACCTAGGATGCGTGGAGTAAATAATATGCAACAGTTGTGTTGAGTCCCATCCTCAGCCTGCGAGATCTCAGATACATGATATTATAGTGCTAATTAATTTAATTATTTTACATACTTACTTTCATTGCCTGAAACCAGCTCCAGCATAAGGCTAAAGCAGCCTGACATTATCAAAGAACGTCATCACTGATTAGCCTAGCCTATTCTAGTGCAGGTCTATGCATTTTTAAAAAAACTTGCGTTATAAGTGAAGCTAACGCTATCTACACTGTAGGATGAATAAATCTCTTACCACACACTGCACACGTCTGCGGTGCGTTACTGCTCTGAAGCGTCCACTCTAGTCAATGCTTGTGTTTATACCTGCCGCGCTGTGGCTCGTTGAAACGGTTCTCCGCGCTGCATCGCTAAAGTTAGGCTAATCCCTCACCTCCGTGGGCGGGATTTAATTTAATGATATTCTAATGGACTGTGTTGTGACATCATTGCATGTGGAAAACAAACGCTGTAGTCCAAAGGAGCCATTCGTTGTAGTTCTTGGAAGGAGATTTTTTTAAAAAACTAAGTATCTCCTTTTGGAGCGGACTCTGAGATTTGTAACTCTGTAGATCTCTTTTTATGCTCAAAAACACACACCACACACTGACTAAAATTAAGTTGAGTCATCTGTTATAGGGACTAATGAACAGACACTTTGACTTTAAAATACAAAGTATTGAAGAAAAAAAAAAAAAACACACACACACTTGTGGTCTTCATCCTCACTTGAACACTTGGCCCAAATACAGTAAATACGTCATATAAGTAGTTAAGTGGTCAAGTACAAAGACGGCAAGTGTGAGTATTTGGACAAGGCACGAGAACCGGAGTGACCGAATCAGACGCAGCGTGACGCAGCTTCAGCTTTTTGACCGAAAGCGCATCAGCGCCACTGCGCATGCGCTTCCGCCGCCGCTGCTGTTCGCATTTCCTGTTGATGCTCTTCTCATTCGGAGCCATGGCGCTGCTGAGAGCGGGTACAGACTCTTTATTTAACACATTGATGATCAAATCTGAGATATCAGTCATCTTAAATCAGATGGGCGTCTGATGGTGTGATTGTGTGTGTTTGCAGTTTTCTCTTCTCTTCTCTTGAGTCCCGCGGTGTTTGCTCTGGTGCAGGAACTCGATGACACGTGAGATATTCCTTCTCCTTTCATCTATTTTCGAATGTTCATAATGTGAAAAGAATTTTTATAAATGTCGAGAGTTGCGGCTCACTGTGAACAGTCTTGAGTTTATTGCAGTGTGATTGTGAATGTGAGTAAATGAAGATCTGATGCTTTGATTCAGTTCCTATCATTCATATATGACAGCTGCATGCACTGGCCTGTGTGTTTTATCATTTACGGATGACTATATATTGCTTTTAGAACTCAGCCATGAAGCCCATGATTACAGGACTTGCATAGTTTTGATTAAACCTCATGAAATCGCTTGACAAGTAGTTTCTTTTCTGTACTGATGAGTTTTTTGGTAACGTAAATGAGTTTAAAAGATGTCAGTCAAAAGCTGTTCTGTTTTAAAGTCAAAGAATAAGATGATTCAGTTCACTAAATGTGATAATTGTCTTTATTGATGAAAAATGCATCCAATTAAAAAAAAATAGATCAGTTTAATTAACAAAAAAATAGCTTTTCTATGCTAATCTTCAACATGTTCACACAATATATTAATCTTGTAGTGAGTTCACTGTCTCTGTGTCTGCTGTACGCCAAACATCGTGCTCTATATCACTGTACTTTTTTTTTTCTTCTTAATTTTTTTATATCATTGACATCTGTGTGCAAGATTAAATGCTGCAGCTGTTAACAGTGATGAAGGGTCCAGCAGTGAACGGATGCTGTGATGTGCAATGCTATTCCCAGAAAATGTTGCGATTGTTTCATGAGCCTCAAACTCCTTATTTAGTCTATGAATATTGAATTCATAGAATTGTTTGGTTGATTTTTTTTTTTTTTTTATATATTAAAGATCAATAAGATTGTTTTCAGTTGTATTTAACACAGTCAACTCATTTACTATCCAAACTCATTTAGTTCTATCCAAACATTTTGTTGTACGTGTAAACGTTACATACGGATGTCAACATATTCTCACCGAGACTCGTTAATCAGCACCGTGTGTCAGGAGTTTATCAGTACCGACCGGTCAGGTAGCGGTACCAATCTAGTCCACAATTCAGCATTGTTAATAACTTTTCTAGTACTTTGCTTCTGTTTTTATTTCCTCCAGTGAATGCAAATCCTGTTTGTTTGTCTTCCTTGTTTTGTTCAGGTTTAAAGACAGCCGGATGGATGACGTTTGGCTGGTGGATGTGAGTCAAACGCACACGTGTGTAATGTAAAGCCGTGCGTGTGCGTGAATGCGTTTGATTTGTCTCTGTGTTGTGCTGTAGTTTTATGCGCCGTGGTGCGGATACTGTAAGAAACTGGAGCCAATATGGCAGGATGTGGGAGCGGAGCTGACGCGCTCGGGGTCGCCGGTCCGAGTCGGCAAAATGGACGCCACCGCGTATTCGGGTGAGACTGAGCGATGAAGTGGTCGACTTTATTTATGAGATTTGAATCTCCTTTATACAAGATCTGTGTGCAGTCACTTCTGTTTCTTTATAAAGCAATCAAACATACGGTGTTTGAAAGCTAAAGTAATGCTATTGTAATTCGTAAAAGATTGCAAACAAAACCGTTATAATGACAAAAGTCAAGTAATTGATCAGCAGACACTTTGGTATGCGAGTAAAGTGTTGTTTTTCTTTGACGCATTTAATCACTCATGCAGACGCACTCAGTGTTTGCTGGTCTCAATCAAAAGCAGCTTTAAACACAGATTTAAAACGCAGTTCTGCACTCATCATTAACCACAAAGTGCAGATGTACATATGATGTATGTAAAAGATTGATTTCACGGCGTACACCGTTTCATTGATTATAACTGGAGTCAGGTCTTTGATAATGTAAATGTTCTTTGATCGCTCTTCATCTATCGTTTATTTGCTGTTTTAATAACTGTGGAAATCAAAGTGTTGCAATTAGTAACTTTCAATGTTTTTACTGAATTGCGATCACATTAAATACATGATGATACTGAGTGTCAGTGATCTCACAGACTGATGATGATGTGACTATAGAGTGAATCGCTCAACACTAGACTGGCCTTTTGTCACGTACAGAAACACAAGCGGTTCTGATCTAAGCACAGTTTGTCATGGATTACATCTGGTACTGCTGTTTGCATGTTACTGATGTTTATGTGATGGATTGTATGTCATGTGATTCTAATGTGTTGTGATGCAGGTATGGCGTCAGAGTTTGGTGTGCGAGGATATCCCACCATTAAACTGTAAGTCTTTCAGCAGCGTTTCACCCACACTACCACACATCTGCACTTAATATCTTTTCAAAATCTAGTAGTTGTGGGTTGCCTAAGCAATTTGGTGACTAACTGATCATGAGGAAGCATGTAGAATAATTCTGTTTAGTCCTGATTGGACACGTTTCTTACACCCGAGGTGACGTGACTGAAAACAACAGAGCCCATTCAGGGCTCGACAATAAGGAGTGCCCGATGACCCGGGGCCAGCGTGAACGACGCTCGGGACAGTTGACGAATATGTCACTGGCCTGTCGTCACGAAAGTTTATCATTTGCATATGTTTTTTTTTTTAACCTTGATAAAAATTAAATTTTTTATTAAAATTTTAAGCGATCACAAAGAGACTCTGTCTCTGACGGACAAATATCCTACAAAGTATCAGCTGTGTAGCTTTAACAATGATCAATACATAATTCATACAGTGGAGACGGATGCACCGATCAACCGGACATATTTCAACCGATCTCTCGTTCTGGGCTTGCACACGAACTGCATGCAATCTTCTTTCAAAATGGCATGTGTGTAGAAATATGACAAACTCTTTGGACATCCATTAGACGCTAAAGACAAACGCAAAGAGAAGAAATACTGTAGCAGGCAGACCAAGATCACGGTGTACAATGCGCGAAATATGATCCTAAATATTGAAACTGTGGTTTGTGAGAATGTGTCTGTGAGGGAAACTGACCGTTTACATGGCGTTTTCTTTTCATTTGCCCATGTATGATGTATTTAAAATAGCGGATAAATAAACACGGAGCTACTTTGTTTACAGTGGTAACCATCGAAATGTAATATCACTCTTATTCCATAAGCGCCACCTACTGGCAAAGACTGAGTTTGCACTCTTTCAGTTTGTCTGCTGTTTTTCCTAAAGCAGCTTTTAATTTTTAATAAAATATTAATAATAATTAATAATGTTTGGACTTTAGTTAGGCTAACAGGTTTAGGTGTGATATCGAAATTGGAATTGAAAATTGTACAATTTTATTTGGTATGTAAAATTTTGGCGTGATATAAGCTTTTTTATTAAAATAAAAGATAACATGAGGAAAAAAAACAATGAGAACAGCAACTATTTTTTTTGTGGTGGGGCCCGACCGCGCCAGTAGAAAAAAGTCCTTAGCGTCAAGCAGTGATTCTGTGTGATGTGACGCGACAAACCCCTGACAGTGAACTGATGTACTGGTATATTTGTGACAGATTACAAACGTTTGCTGTACTTCTGATGTGAAGGACAGATGGATATGCAATGGTCGTCTATTTTAAATCTTTACTGTAGAAAGCAAAAGAAATTTTAATTTACAAAAGTCATTAACCAAATGATCACTGATAACCACTTTTAACCAGTTAAATATTCTTGATCTTGAAAAATTAATTTAACATTACTATGGCCAACTTTGTTTATAAAAAAAAAAAAATCTGTTGCCTCACAAAAAAGTAATATAGATGCAGTCGAGTCACTGGACAACATTACTTGCATAAAGAATCAAATTGTGTCCATAAATGAATAAATGGGAGCGTTTACTATGATTGCAGTATAATATAATGTGTTTCAGGAGTTTGTGTTGATTCAGTCTCGATGCTGGATCAGACTCCTGTCAGTGTTTCTGCTCGTTTTGCTGTTACTCTGAAACTATTATTATTATTATTATTATTATTATTATAATCATTACTGAGCCGTTGTGTGGATGGGAGTGCAGGCGTCGGGATGAATCCCATCAGACGTGGGCCGTGAGTCAGGGGACAGAGGTGTTGATGAAATTACCCATGAGGCTAATGCTCCACCTAATAAAGGACAGAGTCCGTCTCACAAGAAAATGCGGAAACATGAAAGTGTATATAGTTAATTATATTTATGTGATTTGTTAAATTATTGTTTTGATTGGCACGCTGGACTTGAACTGATGTGTGTCAGTCGTAAACTCCATCCGGCAGCTGAAGACTGAAGGAAAGCTCAGATCAGTCGTGGTGTTGACGGCGTGAAGCTCTTACAGCAGCGCTGGATGGAGTCGCTTGACTTCATGCTCTCTGGAGGAGACTGGAATAGTCTTGTGTACTTCTGTTACCGTGGTAAATGCTCCTGTTTGGCTGTTTCACAACACCAGTTGCCGGGCGATAACTTAGGACCGATTGCATCATTTACACGACAGTAGAGAGTTAATGTGTGTGATATTTATAGATTATACAGTTGCATATACTCTATGTATTCATAGCTTGGTCAAAATAATGTGAACACGCAGGAAATATTTCTTTATTGAGGAGTTTTACCATCATTTGCCTCTTAATACAGCATCCAGCCTTTAGCAGCTGAGTGGAGTTTATTGAATGACATGAGCTGATATCAATTCAACCCCAGTGTGTCAATAACAACAATAATGTAACAAACTAAATAAATACAGTTTGCAGGTGTACTTTCACAATGTTTGAATAGTCTCTAGATGAATGTTGTCCAGTATCTGCCAATTATTAAAAAAAAAAAAAAATCACTTAAATGACGAGAGGAAGATTATAATTATTTTTACAGTAAGAGATTGAATGCGATTGGTTCATTCCACACCGAGTAACGTGTGATTACGTTATTACATTGCAGATGTAAAAATATCTGACATGACTTTGCTTTCAGTTTTTACGTCTCAAAAAGCTGCATTTGTAGCAGGGTTTGTAGACTTTTATACTCACTGTAGGTGTGAATTACATGATTTAGATGCATCCTACTTCATATTAAGTGTCCCTAACTACTATGTACTTGCATCAAAAAATAAGTACAATGTACTTCTTGTGTTCATATTGTATTGCAAAACACCTTTGCTGCTTTTGAGGTGGGATACGGGTCAGGTTAGGGACAGGTTTGGTGGTGTGGGTAGGTTTAAGGGTGGGGTAAGGTGTAAGGGATGGGTCAGCAGTATATTTATAAATCTAATTAGTGGTCTAATTACATGCAAGTAATCTTAAAAATATCAGTACTTTGTAAAAACATGTATGTGCGTAAGTGCGTCGTATCACATGATTATTTTAAGTGCAAGTACATAGTAGTTAAGGCCACCTCATATAATATGAGACCGATGCATTTCGTGTGTGGTGGTTCTTTGACTCTGCGTCATGCATTCGTATGGTGTGATGTGAGGATTGTTCCTGATATATGCTGCCGAAAATGATCTGAATCAGTGATTCGGTGGAACTGCTCTGTAGTTTTTATTGTTGATTAAATAAAGGTGCGTTTCTGTTTTTCTCAGGCTGAAGGGGGAGATGGCATATAACTACAAGGGACCAAGGACCAAAGACGACATAATCGAGTTTGCCAACAGAGTGGCTGGGTGAGAACTGCATAAACATATCCTCGTTAAGGGCTTAATAAAGCTATTGGATGTAATTTTATCTACAGTTATAAACCACATGTGCATTGTTTCCTATGAAATGATTTGCAGCAGGGTCTCCAGAACTGGTCTTGAGGTCATATTAAACCAAAGGATTGCAGCAAATACTACTTTTTTAAAGTTAACATTTTGTTATGTAAAACTTGTGAATATGGCCTTAGTAAAGTGAAAGTGTGTAGGGAGTAGGAATAAATAGCAGTGCAGCAAACAACACGTTTATATCAGTTTTCTCAGTATGTTGTCATCAGATTGAGCTGCGATCTTAAACTTGCTTCTGTGAGCAGATCCCTAAATAAACACCTGAATCAGTCGATCAAGGCCATCAGGATTACTAGGAAAGTCCCAGTGTCCCAGTTCACACGCTCTCCACCCTAAACCGTGTCTGGGATTGGAATGAGCGTGTTCCACATCACAACATGTTAAGATGAGTAACGCACAGATACCTGTAGGCTTTCACGGCAGTCTTATGATGTAATAGTTTGCTCTTCCTCTACTCACTCAGAACTACGTGCTTTATTTTCACAAAGAGTGCACACTCTAGTGTCAGTGGGTGAATTGGGACGTGGCCTGTTGGATCTGAACTCTGCAGGTTTAGGGTTAGGAACGTGCAGGACTGGATGAACTTGATCAATCCAAAGTCATTTTCTAATGATCGTGTGTGTGTTTCAGGCCAGCCGTGCGGTCGCTACCCAGCAGACAGATGTTTGAGCATGTCTTGAAGAGGCACAATGTGCTGTTTCTGTATGTCGGAGGCGAATCTCCTCTAAAAGTGAGCTGGTCAATCCATCTTCATATCTACACATAACACTTGAATGTGTGTAAAGTCTCTTCTTCAGTATTCTTTGAATGATGTTCCTTCACGCTAAATTTATTTTGGAGCACACGTTTTTATAGTTTCTCAATACTTTTGTTACACCGTTACAAATTAAAACCCAAACCATATAGATTTCATAATCCTCAATCCTCAGTTATTTTTTTGTTTATGTCCAGTAACTGATATGCAGTAACACTGTTGCAGTTACACACCCAGCAGATGGCGCCATTTATTCCGTGTGTCTGATTTACAAAAAATCATATTTGTGTAAGAAAAATTTTTTGAATTAGTATTTTTTTTTTTTCCTAAAAAAAAAAGTAATTATCTTTCATTGACAACCATTATACAGTTCATTCAGTGTCCAGAGCCCTTCATTTACTTCACACTTATCTTGCTATAGACTTAAATTGTTTGACTTTATAGTTTACACTCCATGCTTCATAATGGCAAAGCAAATGTGATTTGTGCTGACTTTGCACATTTAGTAACACAAGTATGCACAGTATTGAGGGACGGAGCGTACTCACTCAAACTCTTGCAGAGATGGAGCTGATGTGGAGCCGCATGTAAATGAACACAGTGACGCACTTCACTCTCTATTTACCTTTTTATGATTAATTAATTAATAGCTTTTCATCAACTCATCAAAACCCTGTAGTTCCTCATGAACCCCAATGGAGATACGGCCTTATACAACACAGCAAACAGCTGATGCAGCAGTTTATCAAGTCAAGTCAACATTTATTTCTATAGCACATCTAAAAGTAACCGAGTTGCATCAAAATGCTGTACAGAAAATGCATTAAGCATTTAAAAATCATACAAACACTTTAAATGGAATACAATCAGAGAAACTTTAGTATGACAACCATTTAGCTAATCTTAAGTAAAAAAAAAAGCCTGAGAAAACAAGATTTAAGAACTAATTTAAAACTGGCTAGTGCCAGCGACAGCGCCGGACACTTCAGAGAAGCTGAATACATGTGGTTGAACAGTAGCTGCAAGAAACGAGCAGCTCTGATGCAGCAGATGTTGTGCTAAACAGCCTCACAACATCTACACAAGCGTGGCTAAATGGCGTTTATTAAACCGTTAACTGATATCTCTGCCGTACGGTTGATAGGGAATAAATCTATCAAAAGGAAGAGATGAGAGAGCAATCTTTCCACAGCTGTACTGCCCCATCTCTGTCTGCTGTTTCCATGGAGGGATGGAAATTTCCAGTTTTCAAGTGAGAGCAGCAGATTACAAACTTCAGTCAATCACACAGAAACGAGATTGGTGCTGGTCAGTCATCAGATAATAGGGTCAAACAAGCAGTCAAGGAAGTAGGGATGAAAGGGTAGAGGTTAAAGAACAGAAATGTAGCAAAATATATGAGAAATGCAGAAATGTTTATTTATAATAATTATCCAAATCATGCGTGACCGTACTGTTGATATGACAGTTAAAGACGTGGTACAGCATTTATATTGCCATACGGCTGTATATATAATACAGACACTTAAAAATATATTTTTTTAACTTTGTGGACCCTTAAGGTTATGAGATGTATCCAAGATACTAATAAAGTTAAAGGAATGTTTATTATTGCAAAATAACTCATGAAATGTTTCTCTGAAGTTAAATCGAGGTTTACCATGGACTGACATCTCAACCGTACGGTAGAGTTTTATTTAAAAAAAAAAGTGCTTGAGGCTATTTATTAGATGTCTACTAATAAGAATTTAATTTAATTATTAAATTCTTAATTATTTTAATTATTATTATTATTATTATTATTATTAATTTAATTTAATATTTTTTTCATTAGCTCCTTTTAGGGGTGAAAGTTAAAGTGTTGAAGGGTCATGAAACCCCCTGTTTCAGCACTGGTTCGTTCTCACCACAGTTTTGAAAAATGCTGCAAAAGTGGGCGTGGGGCTCTGCGGAGGAGGAAGAGGGGAGAGAGTCAACTTCGGGTTCAGACAGTTTCATTTCGCTCCTATTGAGTTAACAACACAAATAAATGCACAGCTATTTGCACTCTGTATTGAAAACATGTATATGAACACACTGTTAACTTTTAAGGTTTATTTTGCGGCATTTATAATCCTTTTAATGGGTTGTGTCAAGGATTTGTAAAAAAAACCGCTATTCACTCACCATATGAATGAATCGCGTTTGTGCTGAACTCATGCAAAGCAAACAAAACAAACAGTTTCCTTCGATCCATGAACGTTTCTCTCAGTTAATATACGCAATCTCACAGTCTGAAGTGTCTGTCATAGCACATCAACAAACGCTGTCCTGAATAATTAGGCGAAGCGTCTTCTCATAGGATAAGAACGCGCAGCCTCATGAATAATTATGAGACACCGATGCGTCATCGATGTACTATAAAGCAAAAAAACTCAAAATTAACCAGTTTTCTCCAACAATTAAAATTAGCGGATGCTAACATTGTCATCAATGATGTGCAACACAAACACCTCTCATAAAATCTCAGAAATACTAGTCTGGGGTTTCATGAACCTTTAAAGAGTAGTACTGGTGATGGGACGTGATGAGCAACTATGAAACGTAAACACCCAATCTGCCTTTGCTCTTATCTTGAAGCTTTAACTTTTTTATCCATAAGTTTGAGTGAGTGTTTTTGATGTTGCGTTCATTTTCATCACCTCTTTTTCATCTCTCCACACACACACACACATCACACACACACACACACACACACACATCTCTCACACTGTCATCCGTTTACCTCTTTGATCACTGGAGTTCATTTTGCTGCTACTGTGTGATTTTTCAGGAGAAGTACATAGAGGTGGCGTCTGAGCTCATTGTGTACACGTATTTCTTCTTTGCATCTGAAGAAGTCTTACCGGAGGTAAAATGAATCATTTTCAGACAATACTAAGTCAGATATTTGTGTTTTCTTATATTTGTGTGTTTTATATGGCATGTATCCGTGTGTTTTAAACAGTCGCATGAAATCTAACTCAGATGTGTTGTTTTGCTGCAGTCTGTGAAGTTGCACGAATTGCCGTCAGTGGTCGTCTTCAAAGATGGAAGCTATTTCACATATGATGGTAAGTGAAGTGAAATCTGAGTTTGGTGGCCGCCACAGTTTCACAATGAGCCCAACATATTTTTGGACTTTGACGTTTTGCACTGTTACTTTGATTAAGCATCTGTCAAACAAACTGAAGTGAAAGGCACGACATTGGATTGTGTTTTTATTCAGTCACGAACGGCACATCAGTTCCAGGGTGAATGTAGTGAAACTCCGTCTCCTCCTGTGCTCTGAGTTTAATGTGCGTTTGCGAACGCAGCAGCCACCGGTTACACGTTACTTTCAAACTTGCGTCATTTATTTCGGCGGTTCTGAATTCACGAGGACTGGAATTGAAAGACACTCATTTATAGCATATCTGTGTACAGATGATTAGAGTATTTCACCTGATTTGTAATATGATGTGTGATATGGAAGAAAATTAATGACACATGTCTTTAAAACAAAACAGCATGTTAAATTGCACTAACTGAAAAAATAATGCAATTATTGAATTAACAGTGCTTGCATTTTAATGCTTTGTATTTTCAGGGCTTGCATTTTTAGGCTCTGAAATTTAACAGAGTTGTTTATTTAAGCTGTGAACATTTCAATTCAAAATATTTCACAAACATTTTCATAACTAAAAATTCAAAAATTCATCATCACCTTCCAGAATTCACTTCCCAAATATTCAGTCCGTTTAAAAATAATTTCGGTCCATTTTATTTCACTTTACAAATTCGCTTCCACAAATTCAGTGGTTAAAATTTGGCAGAAAAAGTCAGTCGCTCACCAGCAGGTGACCAAAGCGACCAGTAGAACACTTTCACTTTCACTTTTTTATTATCATCTCACATTACTGGTACAGTACATATGAGTGAAATTCTTATGTGCAAGCCTCTCAGCAACAGTGGCATACAATAATGGAAATAAAGAATAAAGAATAAATATACACATAATGAATAAATACGCACATAAATGCATATACATACGAGGTATAAATATACCTGCATGTTTATATATATATATATATATATATATATATATATATATATATATATCCACATATATCCCCAGTATGTGTATACCCAATGTAAAGTGCTAAGTGCAATATGTGCATTATGAAGTGCAAGTGACAAAGAGTGTCTGTATAGGGTTAGTGATCAGTTTTCGGTGTTCAGCAGTCTGATGGCCTGATGGAAAAACCTGCTGGTTCGGGACCGGATGCTGCGATACCTCCTGCCTGACGGAAGTAATTTGAACAAATTGTGACTGGGATGACTGGAGTCATTGATAATCCTCCTCGCTTTCCTCAGGCACCGCTTCCTATAGATGTTGTGGAGGGAGAGAAACTCACCACCAATTATCCTTTCAGAGCACCGCACCACTCTGCAGAGCTTTGCGGTTATGGGCGGTGCTGTTGCCGTACCAGGAAGTGATGCATCCCGTGAGGATGCTCTCGATGGCACAGTGGTAAAAGGTCCTGAGGATGCGGGGGCTCACACCGAATCTCTTCAGTCTCCTGAGAAAGAAGAGGCGCTGCTGCGCCTTCTTCACTATTTTGTCCGTATGGACTGACCATGAGAAATCCTCCGCCAAATGTTCACCCAAGAAACGAAAGCTGCTTACTCTCTCCACAGCTACGCCATTGATGGTAATGGAGGTATGTGTCCCTCCACACCTCCTGAAGTCCACTATCAGCTCTTTGGTCTTAGCTACATTGAGGATCAGATGGTTCTCCTGGCACCAGTGTGTTAGGGCACTAACCTCCTCTCTGTATGCCGTCTCGTCACCACTAGTGATGAGACCCACCACTGTTGTGTCGTCCGTGTACTTCACAATGATGTTGGAGCTGCTAGTGTCCTTACAGTCATAGGTGTAGAGTGAATACAAGAGAGGGCTCAGTACACACCCCTGTGGAGCGCCAGTGTTCATTGTGACGGAGGATGAGGTAATACTGCCCAATCTGACCATCTGGCGTCTGTTGGACAGGAAATCGAGGATCCAGCTGCAGAGAGAGCTGCTCAATCCTAGCTCTTGTAGTTTCATGTCCAATCTCGAGGGTACAATGGTATTGAATACTGAGCTGTAATCTACAAACAGCATTCTCACATACGTATCTCTCTTCTCCAGGTGGGAGAGGGCAGTGTGTAGTGTCAAGTTTATGGCGTCATCAGTGGACCTGTTATGGCAGTATGCAAATTGTAAAGGGTCCAGTGAGTCAGGTAGCGCAGAGCGGATGAAGTTCCTGACCAGCCTTTCGAAGCATTTGCTTACGATGGGGGTCAGGGCTACCGGTCGCCAATCGTTCAGGGATGTAATGGTAGAGGATTTGGGTACAGGGACAATAGTGGCCATTTTGAAGCAGGCTGGGACCACAGACTTGGAGAGGGAAAGGTTAAAGATATTCATGAACACTCCAGCCAGCTGAGCCGCGCATGATTTAAGGACCCGGCCAGGGATTCCATCCGGGCCCGCGGCTTTGCGTGCGTTCACCTGTCTGAAGCACTTCCGTACATCCTCTTCAGACACTGTATACGCGTTAACGTCATCCATGATGCGTACCCTGTCCAGTCTTGTGATGTTTGCTGTGTCAAATCTAGCGTAAAATACGTTTAGATCCTCACACAGGGAGGCCGAGGTCTGTGGTGTGCTGATATTTCCTCTGAAGTCTGCGATTGTATTCAGTCCCTGCCACATTCTCCGAGGATTGTCAAGTTGTTGTTCCACTCTGTCCCTGTACTCACGTTTTGCTGACTTTTGTTTTCCTAAGTTGGTAATTGGCGTATTTATAGTCCAAAGTGTTAGCGGAGACAAAGGCAGAATTCCGTGCCGCCAGTGCCATACGAACATCCCTATTTATCCATGGTTTCTGATTCGGATAAACTTTCACTATTTTGGATGGGACAACATCGTCCACACATTTCTTGATGAATCCACAGACCGAGTCTGTGTATTCATCGATGTTGTCTGCCGCCGTACGAAACATTTCCCAGTCCGTGTGATTAAAACAGTCCTGTAACATGGATTCTGATTGATCCGACCAACAGTGCACCGTCCTAAGGGTTGGAGCTTCCTGTTTCAGCTTCTGCCTATAAACTGACAGGAGCAGAATGGAACGATGATCAGATTGGCCGAATGGGGTGCGGGGGAGGGCTTTGTACGCATTCCGGAAGGAAGTGTAGCAGTGGTCAAGCAGCCGCTCTCCTCGTGTGTTGAACTGAATGTGCTGATAGAGTTTTGGTAAAACTTTCCTCAAGTTGGCGTTGTTAAAGTCCCCGCTCGTGATGAACGCCGCCTCAGGGTGCGTAGTTTCCTGACTGCTGATCGCATTATACAGTTCCCTGTGTGCTCGGTCGGTGTCGGCTTGTGGGGGAATGTAGACCGCCGTAATAATGACTGCCAAAAATTCCCTCTGTAACCAGAATGGTCGACACATAAGCATCAGATACTCCAGATCTGGTGAACAAAAGAACTTTATCGGGTGCACGTTAAAGAGTTGTTGATCATAATGCACACGCCACCGCCTCTGCTTTTCCCAGTTAGCTCCCGCGACCTGTCTGCGCGATGCACGGAGAACCCCGGGAGCTGAATAGCGGAGTCCGGTATCCTATCCGATAGCCAGGTTTCTGTAAGGCAGATCACACAGCAGTCTCGTGTCTCTCGCTGGAATGAGATCCGTGCCCGAAGTTCGCACAGTTTGTTCTCTAGAGACTGCACATTAGCCAGTAATATACTGGGAAGCGGTGGTCTGTTAGTGCGCCGTCTCAGGCGAGCCAGGGCACCAGATCTTCTGCCTCTACACCGGCGTTTGCAGGTTCCAGGGACCCAGGATAAAGGTGTCTCAGACGAGATGAATGGGGGTGATGTAAACGGAGGATCTTTGTTCCAAAACTTGAACTCCGGGAAACGGTAAAAAAGTCCAGGCCTTTTATCCAGTAAGGTTTGGCGATCATATACAAAAAGACATAGTGTGTTGCTAGTGAAATAAAAAAAAATTAAAATTAAACACAAAAAACCACTGTTGCTTGGGAGAGCTCGCAACAAGGCTGCCATACTCAACGGCGCCATTTTGCTAACCATATCCGTCAAGTCATTGCAGCTTTCTCTAAAGCAAAGGAGATTGTAATGTTGTTTTACCCGACGCTGATGTACACAACTAACATTAAATCTGATGAAGACATATGTTGCTTTTGGTTACTTAGTTTCCTTAACTTTGTATAAAATTGGGGCTTGTCGGAACGCGCCTCAGTGAACTGATGCAGTGACCTCAGATCTCAAAATAAACTTCACTGATGATAGGACCTATGCAGACCACAGTTAAGCAGATGTAGAGCGTGAATGAACGTGCAGGTTTCATGCCGTTTCTGTAAAATTAAATAAATAAATAAAATAAAATAAATGCTTCACATGGCTCAGTGGGCTCACACAATGATAGCCATTAAAAGATTATAGCAATTAAAAAATCGGTCACGTTTTCGCTGTATTAGAGACCTTTTGAAGTTACTATTTGAATGCATTCGTTTACTGGATCCGTGGACTGAAAAGTTTACAGGGGTTCACTGGTTTAAGAAATGATCTTAATTATCTGATCTTAAAAATCTGTTTCCTGTTAAGGTATTGTTTTCGTTAATGATTTAAATCAGTAATCAATAACAACTATACCACTCTGCGCGGATCCCCCCGACATGCTCTCGCGAATGAACAGGCAGCATCTGTCAGTCGGTGCGTTTCCATTAGGCCTATTGTCAATACGCAATTTAAATTTGCGCATCTTGAAGGGTGATGGAAACGCAGCTACTGTCGGCGTCTTCTCTGACTGGAGTGCGGGAGACGGAGCGGGCGCAGACGCATCAGGCGCAATCATCAAACATATCTGAAAGGAAGCCGGCGCCACGGTCCTGACCACATCATCAGTGTCTTTACTGGGTGTTCTAGTGCATATTTCCATTTATTCACATATGATTGGATGTGGTGTACTGCCATGATTTTGGCTAATGCAGCAGACCACTGAATGATGTGTATCAGAGTTAGAAGTGGCTATACGCAAAGCCGACTGATAAAGAAGTGGGTATATACGCCGTACACCTGTGTATACCCTCCGCTACACCACTGATCATAACTTCTACTTAGCGCTTGCTCCATTTCTGCAGATCAGTTTTTGTGAATGAATGACTTGTTCTACTGGTCGCTTTGGCCTTCACCAACAGCCGCTTGCGCCACCTGCTGGTGAGCGACTGATAGCAGCTGGAGATCGCGCATCGGTGCTCTACTCTTACTCCGGCAGCTCTCGGATGTGAAATGCCGAATTTTCTGCCGAATTTTAACCACTGAATTTGTGGAAGCAAATTTGTGGAAGCAAATTTGAAGGTGATGATGATTTTTTAAATTTTTAGTTAATGTGAAATATTTTGAATTGAAATATTCACAGCTTAAATAAACAAGGCATTCAAATGCAATCACTGTTAATTCAATGCATTATTTTTGCCTTTTTACTTTTCTTCAATTTGAAAAATGAATAGAAAATAGAAAAAAAAACATTAGAAATTGAGCTCTTAAAGTGATACTCTACCCAAACATGAAATTCTCTCATCATTTTCTGTCCCTCATGCCGTCACAGATGTATATGACTTCCTGCGTTTGTCTGTAGTAAGATGACTCATGTTCTGTTTCAGAGTATGAGGACGGTAGTTTGTCATCCTGGGTGAATCGAGAGCGATTCCAGAGCTACCTGCCGATTGATGGATTCACGCTCTATGAACTGGGAGAGACAGGTATTACACCGTATGATATTAAACAAAATATTGTGAGTTGTTTCAAAGTATAGCGTATGCTGGATGGAAAGCTCAGTCCTAGAGCAGCCTTATTTGTTTACATGCTTTGGAAATAATTGTTATTTTTCCATTTATGAACTGGCACAGATATACAGAGCTTTCCATATGACATGATCATATGATACGAAATACGATCATATGTCAAACATACATTGACCGTAACATGAACTCCCAGCTTAAACTGGATGTCTTTGATGAATGTGGATAAGTGGAACATGATCAGCAAGAGCCTATTTGCTGTGCTAAAGGCTAAGAAACTATGGCTGTTGTTTTCCTTTCTTTCTTCTCAGGTAAATTGGTGGCGATCGCAGTTACTGATGAGAAGGATTCGACAGAGCAAAGCAGCAGGTACAGAGCAGCAGCGAACGGGTTTTGTGGTCATGTGATGCTGTGATGTCAGTCAGTATTTCCTTTTGTGCTTAAACATTTGACTATAGAATTAATCTGTGTTCATTCAGGTTGAAAGGTCTGATCCAGAGAGTTGCTACTGAACACAGGGATCTGTTCAGCAGGTGAGAGTCGTCACGATTTCCAGCATCAGTTCAGATCCGCACGTCTGTGCTCCGTACTGTAGCTCAGGATATAATGGCTACTGTTTTTCATTCTGTACTGTAAACAAACAGCATCTTTAAGCAGTCTACTGTTTTCCCTGAGGAAATGATGCACTCACAGAAAAAACACATGAATTTACAGCACACGCTGTGTTTTAACATGTGGATTATGTTACTGCATGTTGTAACACATCACAAATACTCTACAAACACTGTTATGTTTTTTTTATCAAGTACAGTAATGTAAGTACTAACTTCATGTTCCCAGTCAGTATTTCTGACTTTAATGGGCAAACCGTAAATAGCAATATTTTATGTTGTGATTTTAATGTTGTCCACCAGGATAAGAAAAGATGTTATAGTTTTATGTAATTGGTTTATGAAGAAATATGTGAGATGTTTATAGATTACTCATGTTGTTATAACTTTTATATATCCCAGTAACACTGAACAGGTTGCCAGACATGATTAAATGTATTGCTGTCCATATAAAATGAAGAGATCATTTTATTTGTCTGTTTTAAGAAAACGTAGTATAATATTTCTGTGAAGAAACACTTGTTTACTGAACTGTAAGCATGTTAAGTAATCATACAGACAGCTTCATACTCATTTGAAATTGTCGTATGATTCATCTACATTTAGGTTTCTACATATAAAAAAAAAAATCACATTATGTTTGGACAGATATATTGCAGTTAATGGTCCACATGAGTCGTTAGTGCTGTGACCTCTCTGAGTTCTTGACTTTGTCTGGACAGACAAATAACTGAGAGCTTGTCGTGTTTTTCTGGCCCAACTACACAATCACTAGTTAATAGTCTGTTAGCTGCTCTGTTTTTGCTGTTATTTCTAGAATAGCATAGAGCAGACACCGTGTTTCCCCGAGGTTCACAGTAAAATTGACCTTGAAGGGGGGCGGGCCGCCCCCCTAATATAATAGTAGGGGAAACACTGAGACATTAGAGCAGGGCTGAGAGAGTGAACACAGTCTGGACCACATCAACGACCCCATCCAGACACGCTGTTTCAGATGTCTCAAATCAGGACAGCTCGTGATCGCAGTACGCCATACGTGCGTCTCTAATGCCGTCCTCCTCTCTGTCCTCCAGGGATTTCCAGTTCGGTCACATGGACGGTAATGACTATATCAACAGCCTTATAATGGGGTGAGTATCTCTGGGTCTTCAGGTCGCACAGAGGTCAGGGGAAGGTGGTTATGTAATAGGTGACGTACTCTGCAAAAATAACTGGGTCGTGATATATGTCAATACTCTGACTTAAATCACCGTTGTTTGCTCTTCCTCACGCAGTGAGGTGTCGGTGCCCAGCATCATCATCCTCAACACCTCGAACGAGCAGTACTTCCTGCCGGCGGAGCCTGTGGAGGATCTTCAGCAGCTGCTCCTGTTCTTCAGCAGCGTTCTGGACGGCAGCGCTCCGGTACTGTCCTCAGATCTGCAGATTCACACACGCGCAGCTCCGTGTCTTTCAGCTACTGCTCAAACACAAATGGATCACATCTCTTTATATGTAAAATACGCACACAATCTTGTTTTCACGACTGAATGAGATGAAGCACCTTATAATAAATGTTTCTGTTTGGATGGTAAGTGCCCACACACGAGAACTTGCCTTGTAAAAGTCAGTGGTTTTCGACGTGACTGCAGAATCATACTGTGAATGAGCAGCGTCTGCATGCTGCTGTCCTTACAGAGATTCAGGTGGACTTCAGGTGTCTTGATTCGACTCTACTAACACGAATATTTGTATAGAGCTTTTTACTAACAGCAGGGTCTCTGTGTTTCCTGACAGGCGTATGGAGGAGACGGGATATTCCAGAGGATCAAGCGTGTGGCGTACGATGCCAGATCCACCATAATGGTGAGCCGAGTTCAGAAAAACAAACCTGATTGAATATGTCATGTTTAGTAAACAGCAGTCGGTCTTTACTCAGCTGAAGGTGTTGATGTTTGTGTACTGACTGAAATCATGTTCCTCCCTTAAACAATCATTGCTGTTTAACTAGAAGTCAAAGTTCATACTGATGCTGACTTGAGTCTGAGTTGGGTTCACTGCAGTAGCTAGTGCATGTGATGATTCAAGAGAAGCCTGTAGATCAGGGATGGACAACGTCGGTCCTGGAGTGCTGCTGTCTCCAACCCTAATCAAACACACATGAACAAGCTAATCAGTGTCTTCAGGATGACCAAGGCTACAGGCAGGTGAGGTGAGGGTTTTTTTGGAGCTGAACTCTGCAGGACGTCGGCACTCCAGGGCCGACCTTGCTTATCCCTCGAGGGTCGAACGGGTCGTCGGCGTGTGATCTGTGGTCTGATAAAGAGCTGAGCTGATGAGCAGATATAAAGCACTGTCACGTGCGTTTGACTCTTCTGGAATCATCAGGTCAGCGAGACGCTTCATGTTCAGTGCGTCTGCGGTGATTTAATACTCTAGATGAGTCTGATTGATGAAGCTCGTTAGGGTGTGTCGTTAGTGCCGCCCACTGAATGTCTCTCTCTCTCTCGTTCTCGTCTGCAGTCGGTGTTTCGCAGCTCTCCGGTGCTCGGCTGCTTCCTGTTCGGCCTGCCGTTAGGCGTCATCAGCCTCATGTGTTACGGCATCTGCACGGCCGAATCCGACGACGCGGCGGACGACGCGGAGCTGATGAAGAGAGACGGATTTACGGACGAGGAGGAAGAAGAGGGCGAGGAGGAAGAACAGCGTCGACTGACGCCTAGAATAGAAGACACGGGGGAGGAGGATGAAGACGGAGAGAAGAGTCCGAGTGACAAAAAGGTTGATTAACGAGAATCGAACGCCTCAGAAGAGGAAACCGTGGCCTAGAATCTCCTCACCTCTTTTTATTGGATTATTCGTTTTCCAGTTCATTATTTTCAGAATTTCCCTAAATGTACGTCAAATTTAAAGTCTTCAGGACCAGCCGTGGAGCTCCAGTTACAAAAAGCACATAGGCGACAAACGCTGACTGTTTTAAAGTGAGGCGACAGCAGGTCTTTGTGCTTATTAATAATCATTGCTGTAATAACGAGCCATTCTCTCACTTTTTTTGGTGTTGACTGCAGTTGTGTCCCAGTTGAAACATGCTAAACGACTGATCTCTCCATGGACACACTTCCCACTTTGTTTTGATTGAGAAAGTGCAGTTATTGTTGCATTAGAGACTTGATCTACAGAGGATTGTCTTATATATATTAATAATAACCATTTTCAGATGTAATGAATGCACATAAAAGCTTTTCTCCTGCTTGTTACGGGGACGTGATCTGACCGAACGTAGAAGCGTTGTGAAGTGATTCCAGTAGCGATGGATTTGGTGAGAGCGTTTATTTCTCTGAAATGAGCGAAGGCTTGGTTTTTATCATATGCACTGAACTGACGTCATGCACTGAACACACACACAACACACACACACACACACACACACACACACACACACACTCACACACACACACACACACACACACACACAGCAACTTCAGCTTCGATTCTTTTTTTTTTGTTTGTTTTTTTTTTTTTTTTAAACGAAATAGTCTTGATCCTGGAGGACATGGGCGTTCCTTCTGTAGGGTGCTATATTTAACATTTTATAGCAAGTAGTGTCCGTGTATGTGTTTTATAGATATAAAATAGATATAAAGGCTTTATATGTCAGCTGTTTTCAGCATCGATTACCAAATTTTACTCGGAAACTGCTATCGCATTCATGAAAAATGATGGTTGCAGAAGTACGTGACACAAACGTTTGCCGTGATGAGCGGATCTGTCGATCTTACGCTGATGCAGGTGACGTCGGTTTGAAGATCTTCATCTGATCTCAGACACGCACTTTTACTAGACGGCGTTTCCAGTTTGAGCCAAAGCTGTCGTTACGCAAGAACGTTGACGAGTATTTGGGAGCTCATGCTGCTTTATGGTCAAACTCGATCTGAAGGGTCACGCCGGATCGTAATGAAGTAACGTTGCTCACTTTGCCTTCGCCTTCCCTTCCTGATGCCTGTTCTTACTGTAGGGACATTTTGACATATTACTTGTCTTATTGTTTCTGCTGTGTTCATTAAATGTTTCTTTGTCTCTCTCTCGTTCTACCTTCTTCCCTTCACATCAATATGATAAAATAGACTCTGACTAGATTACGTTTAGTTTTTGTATGTGATTACATTTGTCTGAAAGGTAATTGTAGGAATTTATAACAAACTGCTTTTGATGAAAGATTCAGTCGTTTTTATTTTTCTTTCAGCTCAGACGTTTATGTATGGATATAGTTTAGGTGTTAATGGGGTAAGATGTGTCAGCATCATGTCCACGTTTATAAAGGGCCTATCGTGAACAGCAACGTTCTGCCAAAAACAATGCTGAAACAATTACAATCAATAAAGAAGTCCATGTTTGACACTTTTTTGTGGAGCTGTAATTCATTAAAAAAATCACATCATGAGTTCAGATCTATTCTTTTTAAACGTATAGTCCGTGTAGAAAAATTTCTTATAGGAATCTTAGCATTAGGACAGGTGCTAATATGAACCCTTTACAACAAGAAAGCTTGTGTGAATGGTGGTCATTTCAGCATGCTTGTGCAGTCCTAGGTCTTGTTCCATGTAATGTTTGTTGTTACTGAAATCATGAAAGTAAAGCAGGTTTTTTTGAGCACAGACTGTTTTAGACTGGTTTAAACCACAAGAGAGAAACGCTGTGCCGCAGGACGGTACGTCTGCGCTTGTGTTTTTGCTGGACAGTGTTTCACTGTGATTTGAATGAAGTCGAGTTTCATTTGACATCAGAAAAATGATTTTCCTCCTTTTTTGGAATGGTTTCTTCTAGACAGCATTATATGAACACTGGCATACATAGATTGAATTAAGATGTTTGCTTATATCGACTGAAATAGAACCTGCTAACGTTGCTCTAGAGTTTAAGATCTGAACAGCGTCACGATCCGTGCTTAGATTGCAGACGTTTCATTACATGCTCAGGTCTCAGATATTCTGTCCACTTTAAAATATCATGTACGGCTCTATACTTTTATGACATTACAGTCATACAGTGGATCAGAGCAGATCGGCATGAAAGCACCATAAAAGTTTTCCACACAAGTCTTTATGTAAGGAGGAGAGTGAAAAACACACACACACACACACACACGGCAGTCAAATGTGTTTGTATGGTAGATGGACATGATGTTGGCCCGACAGAACTGATACCAGCAAAAAAAACATTGTGCTGTTACTCAAAGATTTTACTTCACTCTCCTGCTGTCACATCTGTCTCCGCTTCAGTTTCAGCAGAGATCTCTACTTCACAAACTGAACAAATGTTCAGGATCATCATGACAGTGGATGAAGACCACAGAAAACATCATACAGTGGATCAGAGCAGATCAGCATGAAAGCACCACAGAAGTTGTCCACACAAGTCTTTATGTGAGGAGGAGAGTGAATTTTCTGATTTTATCTTGACAGCCCTTCACTTTCACTGTAAACAGAGTTGGGAGATTCTGCTATAAAAACTCCCTTTGTGTTCGATGAAAGAACGTCATTCAGTCTTGGAAAGACGACGGAGAGCAAACGATGACAGAATGGAGATTTCTGAGTGAACTAGTCTTTTCAGAAACGCACTTTACTACAGCAGTGTGTGTTAAATGAGAATAGTTTGTTCAAATATTCTGTAGATCAGGGGTGCCCAACCCTGTTCCTGGAGATCGACCTTCCTGCAGAGTTTTGTTCCAATCCTAATTGAAAACACCTGTCTGTAATTATCAAGTGCTCCTTCAGATCCTAATTAGCTGGTTCAGGTGTGTTTAAACAGGGTCGGAGCTGAACCCCGCAGGAAGGTCGATCTCCAGGACCAGGGTTAGGCACCCCTGCTATAGACAGTCATTCTTCACATCCTTAAACACATTTATTGCACATCTCTCTTTACATTTGTGTAATGTTGGAAAGTGATTTCCTAAATTTGAGCTGATTCCATGTCTTACACACTGACCTGCTTCTACACAACCGCTTTTATTGAAGAAGAACGACAGTGTGGACTGGAAAACAGAGTTAAATGTGTGATAATGAGCAGCTAATGTCCCTTAAACAATGAGTGTATTCAGCTCCTCGTATTCATCTGTGCTTGTGAATTCCTTTTGGCCAAAATCATCTGGACTCGCATTTTTATAAAATGACGTTTATTGGTTGCGTGATATGATGATGAGCAGGTCATGTTTTTTTTCTTTTTTTGTTTTTTTTTAAGGTGTTGTTTTGTTTTGTATCATATATAATGTTAAAGGACAGACTGATCATTGTGTGTGTGTGTGAGAGAGAGAGAGAGAGACAGCGCCCTCTACAGTCAGCGGTCGCTATGGTAACGTCAGTGTCATCGACGGAGCCGCAGACAAATGGCAGAACGCGTTGAACATCAGACGCGTTTTACGCAACAAAATCACGCGTTAGCGGATGGATGCGGACAAACACACATTATAAATGTCATCACTGAGGATTATAAGACGGACAGTCAAATAGCCGTTATTTAGAATGTCGTGGATTGTGCCTTTTCTTCATTTCTACTGGAAGTTTCCATCAACTTGCGTTCTGTTTCTACATCTGTCTGCAGTGCGCGGCGAATGAGCGCGCGTCCGCGATGGAGAAGAGACGATCAACACGCGCGGAAACACAGATCCTTTCCTGAAGATGTCAGATAGCGCTGCGTGATGATGATCGTGATGATGATGATGCGTGTGTTTGTGTGTTATGATCGGAGGGGTTCAGATTGATGAAGGATCGACTGTGATGATGATGATGATGATAATGATGGAGCGGAGCAGATGCGCGCGCGCACGCTTACAATCCAAACCACATCACCTGACAGCTCCATTTAATGGATTACAGAGAACTAGGTCGGATTTCTCATACAAATGAATGGATTAGTGACTTACACCTTATTCTACACATCATTCCTCCTCATCTCATTGTTTTCAGCATCAGGGTTTGATTGGACACATGAGCTCAATACACATGTAAGTTCACTGCTGACAGACGGAGGGCTGATGTTAGAGGGGTTATGACTATTTAACATTATTTTCATCAAGGTGCATTTTGTTGACTGAAATGTAGACTATATTGTCTGATGGTCTGAATGAAATGCTCAGATTTGAGCGGCAGTCAGTGTGTGATCGGATCATCACATCTGTGCATCAGAAACTGAGGATCCGTGACGTGGAAGTGTTTTGAAAGCTGCTGTTCATGACACTGCCTCATCCTGTAGGAAAGGTGAAATGAAAAAAAAAAAACATTAACAGTGTAATGGTTAAAAAAAATACAGCCCCTGCTATTTATATCAACAATGGAAATAAACAGAGTTTAAACAGAGCAGTTCTAGAATCTGACAATAGTGTAATGCAATAGTATGTTAACTTCAAATCAAAACTAGTTTGGACCACTAATCTATAAGAACTGGTGATGATCACAACATGTGAAGCTGCTGTATCGCTATTTATACACACATTCTATTGAATATTGAAATGATCTGATTTTAATGTGAAACCATCATCTAATGAGCAACCATTTTATATCTGAGGTCTCCCGCTTATAACATCTTAAGCATGTAAATGCTTGTTTGTGTAGTTGGAGAAGAGTTATGTTCATATTCATTACAATAGTTATCATCAGATCGGTGGACGGATGAGATCCTCAACATATGTATTACAAGCATCAAACTTTTATTTTTTGCACTAAACTTTTACAGTTATTAACTGTGGTTATCATGCTCCCTAAATAATGCCATTTTTCAGCAATGGTTTTGTTAACAATTTAAAAATTGGTTAAATTAAAAATGAATTCAACGGTATATAGATATCACTTAATTCCAATACAAATGCCATAGATTTTGCGTTGTTCTGTAACTTTTTGTTCTGTCATTATTCCCAAGAGACAGAACTAGATGTTGGTCATAATATAAAATCTTTTAAAAAATAAAGTACACACATCACAACTTATTCTAAATTAATAACTTAATTTTGATAAGATATATAATTAACCCAGATACATGTTCATTTTTAATATTATCTGCAGAATTATATACATAAAGAAATATATTTTGTGTTTGGTTAATTACCACTTTTGGCAGTGTGAAGCAGACTTTAACTTTAACTGTAAACATTACAGATCTGACAGTTCATTTACACGCACGTATCCTAAAAACTACTCCTGTGCGACGTGTACGCCGTAGATCAGGTGATTTTAATGATGCCTTCTGTCAGTAGAGAATAGCAATATGGGTTCACCACCTGCAAGCAGTCCAGTCATTTATTTGTAGATCAGTTGTTTGGACATAATTTAAGAGAAAGAGTTTATTAGAAGTACAGGTTTAAAAGTACACTTGAAGTTGTACTAAAGTGGATGCAGGAAGTAGTTAATAATACATGTACAATTAATTGTAGCCAACAGGTATGTGGAATGTCACCTGAGAGATGAATGAAAGGCAGAGAAGTGAGGAATAAAGCTAGGACCTGAGACCAAAAAAAGAGAGTTGAGCATAATCTTCGTTATATCATGTCCTTGACAATGAGACTAAAACCAGATCTGAGACAATCAAACTGACCGATCGTCAGTCTGCGGTGGCCCTCGATATCAGCACGCCTGCCGTATATAAACATCTCACAGTCGGCACGTGTGTGCCATCAAAATAGCCTATTTGGTAAGGAAGAGGCGCTTGTGACAGGAAAACAAATGTATTTTTAACCCTGCAATGCGAATAATGACAACTATGGTGAAATACAGATACATAAAAGCACAAACACAGCAACCTGTTAAAGCGTTACACATCCAGAACATTTATGAAAAACAATAAAAGTCAGCACACTCTGGATACTCATAAATATTACACCAGCAGATGAGGCATTAGAATGAAATTAGTTGCTAGGGGTTTGCTGTCACTGTCCCATCATTCACTAATGCCTTATTTGCCAGGCCTGCATCACGGTTCATAAACGATCTGTACTGAAATATGCTGATCAAACAAAATCCTGCACTGAAGCGATCAGGTGCTTCGTTAAAATAAGCCTCAGCCTTTCCTAATATCGATCCTTCGGAAGTGGAGATGTGGGTTTCTGTAGCCAGGAGCAGCACAAAGTTTGCTGAGTCTCAGCATCCGCTCAGATAAATGATAGCTGTAACAGGAAGCTGTGCACACAGCAGTCGTGCAGGAACTGGGTTTTATAGTACAACAACCTCCTAAACTACCCTAACACTAACCAAACAGGACTGCATTTTATAACATACAGGAGTTTGTTGTACTATAACACACAGTTCCTGCACGACTGCTGTGTGACAGGACATGCTTGATATTAAAAAGTTATTTAAAGTGCATTAAGCCAGGAAAGAGAACTCTAGTATTGCACATTGTTTGACAGACAGTTATCTGTGTGTGTGCTTCGAGACGAACCAGAGGAACACATACAGAATCATTACACTGGATCCACGCATTAGGTCGTGACGTCCACGCACAAGTGTGCTGCTGTCGACTGTCATTAATGTTTGATTAAAGTGAATGAATAACTTTTTTAGCCTTAATAAGAATAAACTTGATGCAATTTTAATTCATTTCATTTCTTATAGTACTTCTTACTTCTTACTATTCAGTACCTGAATACAAATGTTAGACCCACATGGAATACGATTTATTTTTTATCTATCTGTCGCCTACTGAACAATTCATTTTACAGTTAGATTATTATAGTGAAATAAAATGACAGTGTATGATTTTGGTCATATCACCCATCCCTGTCATAACCCCTTCAATGTTAAACAGATTTTTAATATTGTTCAGTTAAAAGAATATAACCCATATTTTGTTTCTGTTTTACAGCAGTGTATTAGACTGTGGAGGCCAAAGAAAACGCTTACCGGAGCCCAAGTCAATAACGGCTGAAACAAGCACCCATTATCATTGTGTGTCATGAAAAACATTCCCTTTGAACGAGAAGGTAACGTGGGGAGAGGGAAACCAGATTAAATCGGGGGAGAGGAGCACCAAAGCCACCAAACAAAGGGAAAATGTTGTGGACAGCGGTTTGGAGGTCCATAGGGTGGCCTACATTTGCAGCGTCTCTATTTCTAGCAGTGGGAGCTTCACTCTCTGAAGTCTTTAATGCCACAGGGAAGGATATTTTTAGTGACTTTGGACAATTCCAGATTACTGAGAATGGGCCACCAGAGCTACGGAAACTCCAAGCCGCTAATCTTCACCCTAATTTATACTTTAACCAGGACGATATACCACAGTTGAGACAAAGGTCAACTACGACTCACAGCCACATCTTTAAAGTGATCCGGACAGCTGTGCTGACGATGCTCTCCGCCGGGCCGCTCTACATGCCACCCACAAAGCACGAGGAGTTCACCAGCAAATGGAATGAGATTTATGGAAACAACCTCCCGCCTCTGGCCCTCTACTGCCTACTGTATCCCGAGGACACCGCTGCCGTGCAGTTCCTGATTAAGTTTATGGACCGTATGTCGGAATATCCCGACTGGAAAGTAAGCAGCGCACCAAACGACGAAGTTCCGATGGCTCATTCGCTCACTGGATTTGCTACCGCTTTTGACTTCGTCTACTCGTTGCTTGATCAGAAGCGCCGAGACCTGTACTTAAAGAAAATTTCTGCTGAAACCCAAGCGCTCTACGAGACGTCTAAGTACAGGGGTTGGGGGAAGCAGTTTATTCAGAACCATCAAACCACTAATATAGTTGCTATTTTGACTGGAGCTATAGTTGTGGGTGCACACGATGACACTCAGTCGATGGTTTGGAAACAGGTGTCTGTAAATTACATGGAGAAGACAATGTTTCTGTTAAGTCACGTAGTAGACGGCTCTCTGGACGAGGGAGTTGCATACGGCAGTTACACAGCGAAGTCAATCACGCAGTACGTTTTCCTGGCGAAGCGCCACTTCAGCGTAGACAACACGCAGAACAACTGGCTGCGTACTCATTTCTGGTTTTATTACGCCACTTTGCTTCCGGGCTTCCAGAGAACGGTTGGTATAGGGGACTCAAACTATAACTGGTTCTACGGACCAGAGAGCCAACTAGTGTTTTTGGATTCCTTTGTGGTCAAAAACGGGTCCGGGAATTGGCTGGCACAGCAGATTAGGAAGCACAGACCTAAAGATGGTCCCATGGGTCAGTCCTTCGCCCAGCGCTGGACGACGCTTCACACAGAGTTTCTCTGGTATAACGCCGACCTTACACCACAGCCCCCTTACGGCCACAGTAAGGCTAAGATGCACATCTTCTCAAACTGGGGCGTGGTGACTTACGGGGCAGGTTTGTCCGTTGCCCAGGGCAACACCTTTGTCTCATTTAAATCTGGTAAGCTGGGCGGTCGGGCGGTGTTTGACATTGTCCACGCCAAGCCTTATTCATGGGTCGATGGCTGGAACAGCTTTAACCCCGGTCATGAGCACCCAGACCAAAACTCGTTTACTTTCGCCCCTAACGGACAAGTATTTGTTTCAGAGGCATTATATGGCCCCAAATACAGCTTCTTAAACAACGTGTTAGTGTTCAGCCCTTCTCCAACGAGCCAGTGTAACGTCCCTTGGGAAGGACAGCTCGGGGAATGTGCCAAGTGGCTCCGCTGGACCGACACAGGGGTCGGAGACTCGGCAGGAGAGCTGATCGCTGCTTCTGCCCACGGAGACGCTATGTTTGTGAGCGGAGAAGCGGCTGCGGCGTATTCCTCAGCCATGAGACTGAAGAGCGTGTACCGAGCCCTGGTTCTCCTCAACTCGCAGACTCTCGTGGTAGTTGACCACATCGAGAAAAGAGACGACTCACCCGTGAACGTCGTCAGCGCGTTCTTTCACAATCTTGATATCGACTTTAAATACGTGCCCCACAGTTTCACAGACAGGTACAATGGCGCACTGATGGACGTCTGGGATGCTCATTACAAAATGTTCTGGTTCGATAGTCAGGGACGCAGCCCCGATACACAAATACAGGAGGCTGAGCAGGAAGCCGAGTTTAAAAAGAGGTGGACGCAGTTCATCAACGTCACCTTTCCTTTCACAGACTCAGTGGGTAGGATGGTGTATGTGATGCACGGGCCTTACGTTAAAGTTTCCAGCTGCAGGTTCATTGACAGCAGTAAGAATGGGCTCAAACTTTCTCTTGTCATCAACAATACTGAGAAAATACTATCTATAGTAACCAATCACAGAGACATTGGGGCACGTTCCAGCTATCTGGGCTTTGGGGGTTACGCGAAGGTGGAAGACAGACATCAGATTATCCGCTTTGGCTTGGGGACCCAGCTTGTCCCCAAACAGGCAAAACTGCACAATCATCTCTTTGACTTTGGAGTTACAGTGAATGTCGTAGCCGGAGTAATACTGTGTGTTGCCATTGTTTTCTTGACCCTACAGCGAAAGTTTTACGTTTGCTTTAGCAGACTGATGCGTTACGCTTTGCTTTCGGTGTTAATGCTGTGGATAACCGAGCTCCTGTTTGTCTCGAACAGCTGCGATCAGCTCCTCTGTAAGGTGAAGTGGCGCGGAGCCGCCACAGACCCTGAGCTTAGTAAACAAATGACGCTTTATGACCAGCATCAGCTCCCTCTGCCCACGGTAGTGATAACCACGCTACCTGGCTCTGGATCTGACATCCTTAAGCACCTTTTCTACAACAACACAGACTTTGTCTACCTGCGCATCCCTACGGAACACTTGGATATCCCCGAAACAGAGTTCGAATTTGACTCTTTAGTGGATGCTTGCGAATGGACGCGGTCGGAAGCCCAGTGCGGGCGTTTTAAAATGATTCAGGGCTGGCTACATTCACTGGTTCACAACACCCACTTATTCCTGCAAAACATCCCACTCCATGACACCAGCCACCTGAAACTGGCCCAAAGAGTTAGTCTCTCCCAGGACAAGAGGAAGAGACTGAGGAGGAGAGAGTCAAAGGCTGAGATGAAAGGCCGGTTGCGAGTCGACAGGGACGTCGAGTACGTCAGAGAGCTGAGGAGACACACGGTGGACTATCCTAACGCCCGTGTGGTTCTCAATCTCTGCAGCGGCAGCTGGGCTCTTAAGCTGCCCTTTCTCCAAGAAGTTATCGGCCCTCCTCTGAGAGCCATCTATGTTGTCAGGGACCCTCGTGCATGGATTTATCTGATGCTGTATAATAGCAAACCTAGCCTTTACTCACTCAAGAACATTCCACAGCATCTAGCTCTTATTTTCAAACAGGATATGGTGAGCGACAGGTGTCCGACCGCATTTGCCACCGAGTTTAGGAAGCTGTGGCAGCTCATATCCCGTTCAGAGACCAATCCTGTGCTGTTGCTCGCCCACCTGTGGCTCGCTCACACCGCTGCTGTTCTCAGAGTCGCATCTACCTTATCTGAAGAGTCCTACCTTCAAGTCAGGTTTGAGGATGTCGTGAACTATCCTCAAGAGACGGCCGAGAAGATACACTCCTTCCTTGGAATCCCCGTATCGCCGTCGGCCCTGAATCAGCTCACGTTCACCACCTCCACAAACTTGTATAACCTGATGTACGAAGGGGACATATCACCAGCCAACATCGACAAATGGAGGAGAAACATGCCAAGGAGAGATATCAGACTCATAGAGTACACGTGTGGATTACTGATGAGGCAACTCGGGTATCACAGGTTCACTGATTAATTAGCTGCAGGCCAGCTGTTGTCATTCATCTCTTGTATCTGATTGTTTGATATTTGTGTTGTACTTTTGCACAAATTTGAGTTGCAATCAAAGTAAAGTGAAAATGAGAGAACTAGGCACAAGAAATGAACTTCAGTCTGTGATTCTGCACCATGTCCAATCATCATGTCTAATCTAATATGCAGTATATGTGTGTGTGTTGAAGAGAGTGAATTCAGCAAAGCAAGGACGCATTAAATTGATTAAAAGTAACAGCAAAGACTTACATTGTTCCAAAAAAATGTCTTTTTCAAATAAATGCTGTTCATTTTCCACAATTTATTAAAATGTGAATACAGTTTTTAGTCTATTCAAGAATAGATCTCAAATCAGCATAGTATAATGACTGGTAACACTTTACAATAAGGTTCATTAGTTAACAGTACTTATCTACTTTAGTTAAGATGGACTAAGAATGAACAGTACTTCTAGTATTGTTCTTTTTTCAGCATTTATTACTCTTAGTTCATGTTAATGTCAGAATTTACTAATGCATTATTAAAATCAGTTGTGCTTGTTACCATAAGTTAGTGCACTGTGAATTAACATAAGTTAACAATGAACGACTGTATTTTCATTAACATAAACAAAGATGAATAAATACTGTAATAAATGTATCAATCATCGTTTGCTCATGTTAGTTAATATATTAATTAACATTAACTAATGGGACCTTATTGTAAAGTGTCACCAAATGAATTCTGAAGGATGAAGACAAATGACTGCTAAAAATTCACAGGAATAAAATATATTTTAAATACATTAATATAAAAAACATGTTTTTCAATATTAATATTACTGTTTTACTGTATTTTTGATCAAATAAATGCAGCCTTGTTGAGCAGAAGAGACTTCTTGGAAAAACACTGTACCAATCCACACTTTTATGTAAAGATATTTACATTAGTATCCTTTATATTAGACACTGTGTTTGCAGTGATTTAGTCACAGTTATCTACATACGGTGTTGTGCCGCCTTTAATTATCAGGGAGGGAAAAGTTAATGTTTGGTTTTCATATAGTTACATGTAAGTCCAATGGCTGAAGAACTTCACTGTTACATTAAAAATCCACTGTCCGGATTAGTCCTTTTTTGGCATAATCAGATATTCAATGATCGATGAGATTACTGTCCTAAAATGACAGAATGATTTAAGATGAATGTTTGATTTTTTTTTTGGACATTTTCCAATTAGGTTTTGTAGGCAGAAATAATGTTTTAAACAGAATGTCGACAGAATGTCATTTTACATATTTCCACAAGTAATTTGACAGAGAGCAAGCAGTTCTTCATTTCACTTAGCAAGTAACAAAGTGTAGAATGTTTTAGTTTCATTTTTTGCTTGCAAAAAATACAAAGACACTGTAACAATTCCCTTTAGCCATGTACACACACTCACAAACCACTGGTTGTATTTTTGCTGTCATTTTGTGTTCTGTGTCTGCAGTCCTGCTCTTTTTCGCATCCAGGGGTGCTTTTCCCCAAAGCATTACCAACATAGTTCAGTAATTCAGTTATTCCTGAAATCATAGTTACAACTAACAATTGCAAACAGCATCGCAAACCTATGTGGTTGGAACTACAGCTCTCCACCTGACAATCTGTATCTTTTATTTGATACATATACAAAATTTAAATCTACATCTTTTAGTTTGTTTACAGAATTAAAGTGCCATTCAGAGTGTGCGTGTGCATATGTGTTATACAGTAATACCGAAGCGGAACCCTGGAGTGACAAGGAAACCCATCAAAATAAAGCAAAATAATAGATATAATGAAACAGTCTCCATATACTATGTTTATTATTTACAGCAATAATCTGACATTGATTTGGAACTGATTCCACCTGCTTGACATCATTAACAACAATTTTAATCAAAGTGGTTTAAGCAACAGATGTGTGACGAAGTTCCTACGTGTTTGGAGAACAGTCTTGAGTCTTGACTAGTTCCTTCTGGTACTGTGGTAGTTAAGCAGTGAGTTACGCCGCCGTTGGGGAAACGCACTCCTGATGGTCTGATTCTTCAGTCTGACTGGATTTATGTTTTCATGTCTCAGTGGCCTTGATCTCTGACTCTTGAAGCTTTATTAAGGTTTGATTTCTCAACATTAAATAAAGATGATGTATGATTTTGAACCTGTGATCAGATGCTGCAAATGCAGTCTTGAGCAAATGCAGTCGTCTACTACATGTGCTATAAAACACCACTTGACATCACACTCTATGGCAAGACTTTTTTTTCTTAAAACATACAAAAATGACTAGTACTTGTTTCAATAGTGGCTAGTCTCTATTCAGTAGTCACTAGTACTTAACTATTCTATATATTTTAACATGTAAATTAGGCTTGTGACGGTATAAAATTTTCCTGTTGCGATAATCGCTGAAGCTTTCATCACAGTATATGGCATTAGCACAATACTGAAATTTATTTGCAAAAAGTGTTGTCAGAAAACAGTATAACAGGTTTAATAACTTTTTTCTTATAACAAAAAGAACTGAACATTTAAATGCAATAAAGCAATCCACAAAAATGTATGAAGTAAACAAATATGTTTCAAACAGATTAAAGTGCAAAAGAACTACAAAGAACAATATGTTACGATTAATTAGTGTTTAGAAGGTTTTCTCATTGGCAGTTTATGTTAGCCAGTGAATTAACCAGTGTTAACTAATGGAGCCTTAATGTAAAGAAAATGTGACAAACAATAAAGAATCAAAACATTTTCAAACAATATCTACGCTCCTAAAACTGATGGGTAAAAACCAACCTAGCGCTGGGTTAACCCATAAGGACCCACTGTGACGCGGGTGTCACAAACAATTGTGATTTTCTGGAAAGGTCTTTTTAAAGCATTATCCCTCATTTTCAACTCGGGAA
>JAHKKF010530369.1:2180-23599 GCA_019740295.1 Labeo calbasu
CTTGTTTGTAGTGTGATCAACATTTGTGTAAGCAGTAGATGTGTTAGGGAAGTAACACGTAACATTTTAATTATATTTTGCTAAAATGAACGAAATGATTCGAAAAAAGATTTGCTCATTTTGCTGAACGAGACTCAGATTATCTTTAGAACATATAGTCAGTTGAGGATCTTATTTATTTATTTATTTTACAGTGAGTGTAGACCAATGATGACCAATCAGCTTTGTCAAGTTTTCATCTTCCTGTTGTTCCAAAGCTATTATTCACATGCCATTTACAGCTCAGACAATTGGCTGAAATGTGACCCTGTCATGAAACTGCGAAAATCTGAATAAATAAGCTTTCCATTGATACATGGTTTGTTAGCATAGGACAATATTTGGCCGAGATACAACTATTTGAAAATCTGGAATCTGAGGGTGCAAAAAAATCAAAATATTAAGAAAATCACCTTTAAAGCTGTCCAAATGATGTTTTTAACAATACATATTACTATCCAAAAATTACGTTTTGATATATTTATGGTAGGAAATTTACAAAATATCTTCATGGAACATGATCTTTACTTAATATCCTAATGATTTTTGGCATAAAAGAATAGATAATTTTGACCCATACAATGTATTTTTGGCTATTGCTACAAATATACCTGTGCTTCTTAAGACTGGTTTTGTGGTCCAGGGTCACAAATACAATTATGCCCATAAGAAAAGATGGCAGATTTCGAATTACACACTTCCAATGGGTCCTGCACCAGCCAAGCAACTACCATTGAGACAAATGGAAATGTTAATAGATATCTTTCTGCAGGTAGACCTGTTTAGTTGAGTTTTTTTAAGTAGCCACCTCTATATAGTAAAACATCTAAATACTAGTAATATAGGCTACTGTAAGTCCAAACAAATAAACAAACAAAAAAAGATTATTGTATACAAATACTAATTTTATGCTGAATGTCTATATTTGTGTTGTTAAATGCTTGTAAACTACATTGTTGTAAGTGTGAGACAATTATTTAAAACAAGACTTTTTGTATATCTGTGAACTTGGTGAAGGTCTTTACATTCTCACAGTAAATCAGTTTATCAGTCTGTAGTGGTATCACATGATCATTAATTATGGCTAACCAACAGGAATGCATTACAGACACTATAAACTCATATCACCTGACCCTGAAAAGAGAGTGAAAGATGAAAAGAAAGAAGAGTTATAAAGGTCCACATGTAAACCTGTCTGAAAGTTTGTTTGTCTCCCTGTACATTTTGAAACCAGGTCATGTCCTTAACACCTAAAACAGGGAGAGCTTTCTGAGTTTATTAGCTGTAACTTTAGAACAAACGTCTCTCTTTGTGCTGTTTGGTGTTAATGCGACACCAAAGCTTCTAAGTGGTTGAATTAAGGAGAGGCTGAAAATAAGCATTAAATTTAAACCAGGTTTGTGTGAGAGACAGAAAACTAGAGAAGATTAAAGTCACAAAAATGTGTATTAATCAATAACAACTTTAGTGTAATTTTTGAAAAATATCAGAATGTCACATCTTGAGGGCACCAGCCGTGGAGTTCAATTATTTTGTCTCTAGTGGGATGTCCACCTAAATTAAATTATGTTCTTCTTACGGTAAAATTACTTAGCCTAATGAAGTGCCCTTTATGACTTCAGGTTAGCGAAGCTGACCTGTATCTGAACCTTTTCTTTAAATGTGCATTGGTAAAACAGCTGCCGTACCACATAAACAAGGATAATAATCCAAAATAGAATTCAGTCTTTTTTGATGAATCGATTGTAAAGAAATCTAAAACAACAACAACAACAACAAAAAACAACAGCAATTTCTGTGATGTCACTATATCCAAAATAGGGAAAAATGCAAATAGAGCAAAGACATGTAAAAAAGTGGAAATCATTTTGCTGATATAACCCAATGTATTAAGTATGTTAAATGAGATTTTAGACTTGGGGCACCTATTATGCAAAAATAACTTTTATAAGGTGTTTGAAGACAGTTGTGTGGCCGCAGTGTGTAAAAACAACCAGCCTATAATGGTAAAAATCCACCCACTCATTTTTTATAATCCCAATAAATCCAAAATTATCTCTCTAAACACACACAAATCCAGTTTGCCGCCTGGAAATCCTGCCCATTTGTGATGATCTCTGCCCTATTAGCATAGACACAGCCCTGAGATGCAGCAGTCCGCCATTACTGTTTTCTTGCTGTATCTCCAGGTCCTGCAGATTCTTCAGTTTTCCAGCATCTTTTGCATATTTGAACCCTTTCCAGCAGTGACTGTATGATTTTGAGATCCATCTTTTCACACTGAGGATAATTGAGGGACTCAAACACAACTATTAAAAGAGGTTCAAATGCTCAGTGATGCTTCAGAAGGGATTAAGAGCCAGGGGGTGAAAACATTTTGAATTTGTAGATCAAGGTAAACATACTAGTATCTTCTGTTGCTTCTGAATGGCAGTACTAAATGGGGAAAAAAAAGATATTTCAACAAAATAAGAAAAATTTGGTCATCTTTATCCTGTTCAAAAGTTTTCACCCCCCGGCTCTTAAAGGGGTCATCGGATGGCCATTTTTCAAGTTGATATGATTCTTTAGGGTCTTAATGAAAAGTCTATAATATACTTTGGTTAAAAATTCTAAAGTAAACAATATCGTCCTTCCACAGAGAGAAGAGAGGGGTGGGTTGAGCAGAGCTCATTTGCATTTAAAGGAACAACCCTTTAGAATGAGATGATTTTTGCTGAGCTCATTTTGACAAGGTAAAAAGGGTGTTGTTTTACAAAACCATTGAGAATTTTTAATCAAAGTATATTAGAGACTTTTTATTAAGACCCTAAAGAATCATATCAACTTGTGGAAAATGGGCATCTGATGACCCCTTTAACAAGTTATAAAAAATGATCTGTCAGATATTTTGAGCTAAAACTTCATATACACACTCTGGGGACTTCAGAGACTTATTTTACATCTTGTGAAAAAGGGTGTAAAAGGTCAGCTTTAAACAAAACCAATTACCAACCAATTTGCACATTACACATGAAGCTGTTTTTAGGTTAACAGTTTTTTAGTGTGACATCTTTAGCTGAAGATCTCAGGTCTTTGTCTTGAGAAAACACTGCTTTCTAGATCTGTTTCCTCGAATTGCATCTAATGTAGCTGCTGTGTAGATTTTCAAGGAGGAAAAACAAGTGGCTTTGTGTGTGAGTGTCTGTGTTTGTGAGACGCCACAGATGCAATCTGCTTGTACTTACTCTTAAAGGACAGGGCTGAACACTGGCAGCTATGTGTGCCCTGAGGGTGCATCTTGTGCGCGTGTGTGAGAAAAAAGAGAGAGTATTGAACCTTTTTGTTTTGTTCAGCAGTGGAGAAAACCGGTTTGACAATTGCAGACGCCTGTGGGGCCTATTTTCCTTCCACCAGAGAAAAGGAGGTAGAATGAATGACAGAGTTCACACATGCACAAACACATGGTTTTGAAAAAGATCGATACAAATGCGAGGAAAACTGGCACAGTCACATTCTTGTTTTATTTCTCTTTTCCTCTCTTCCTCCCTCTCTCTATCCCCCCTCTCTTTTCCACAAACATGAATATAAAGAATGCACTGTGAAATCAGCATTGAGAAAATGAATAGGGTACAGTATGTGCAGACAGTAGCAGATATACAAAACAGAATCAGTTCGCACATTCGATTCAGGCTTCTAACAGTGTGTTAGTAAAAAATTCCAGTGTATATAATGACAGAGGCAGATCTAGACCCACCCAGTAGCTGCAGTTGAACTTTTCTGTGTGAAACCATCGTCACAGATGGTTGTTTCTGCTCTGACTGCCAGTCGTGTTTCCCAACCTTGCTCTCTATTTCCACTTTAAAGTTTTTATTTTTAACAACAATGGTTTAATGGCTGTTTGACTCAACAAAAACAACTGGAAGGAAGTCTTGAGTGGAGGGAAGAGGACAGTGAATAGCTGAGGACGACAGCAGTCCGAATGTCTGAATGCACATATGCAGTCACATATGCTACAAGCCTTGGGATTCTCTCAAACTTATCTCTTTACACAGTTTAAAATAAGTCTTGGTAAATGTTATAGGCCAGTGCTACAAAATCAGCCTTTTTTAGCATGTTCTCCACCCCTCCACTGGGACATAGTTTTCCACTTGACTTGTTTCATTGTAACATTTTACAACTAAAGCTCTCCATCTGCCAAACCGATGGTGATCACGAGGAGATGGTTAATGGGTTTTGTGTGCAATACTTCTGCACAGTAAGACTTAATGAATTTATACATTTTTTCAAAACTTGTGCGAAGTGGCTTCTAAAAATATGCAGTGTTCCAGAGTGCACTGGGCTCAGCTAAACTGTAATAAAAAGGCACAGTAATCTTATTCACACACCAAATATGCATTCTGGGTACAAGTTCTTACAGTATTGTTTCCTGTTGCTATGGCATACTCTGTTTTCCACCTCACTCCCTCTGTGTGTGTGTGTTTAGCCATGACTCCCGGGAGGGTTTAGTTTGCTTTTGTTTGCTCAGGCAGAAACAGCCACAAATCTGTGGTGTACAGTATAAATAATTATTATAGCATTTACTGTTTTTCTCTTAATTTCTATTTTTCTTTCCCTCAACCACACCCATCTTTCAGTCCCCCAGTTTTGCAGTCATCAGGTTTAACAAAGCTTATTATAATCTCTGTATCAGTCACTGCATGCATAAAACAGAACACAATCTTTATAATGTTTTACTCTTTGCTTTACAGAAGTCAAATCCCCCTAAACTGTCTGAACTTCAAGATAGAGATGGGTCATTCTTGAATGTGACTCGGGACAAACGAGTCGTCTCGGGGAGTGATTCGTTAAGTCGTGAATGCGCAACAACCTATTAGGTTCTGTACTAGAATTAGTTCACTGTTTCGAGTCTTCGGGTTTTTGGAGTCGTTCGTTCATCTTATGGTGCTGTCACGTGATGAACGAACAACTCAAACCCAAAAACCCGTAAACAATGAATTAATCTTTTCTGTTTCTTATAGCATTGTAGTAGATGTGTTAGGGAGGTAACACATAACATTTTAATTATATTTTGCTAAAATGAACGAAATGACTCGAAAAAAGATTTGTTTATTTTGACGAACGAGACTCAAAGGTCCGAGTCGGTAAAATGATCCGAACTTCCCATCACTACAAGAACCTCCAGAAGGTTTGTAAATAAACTTGATGTGAATAATGCTGAGTGATATAATGAAGGCGAATATGATTAATGGTCACTCACTTAAAGTCTCACTTCCAAAATAAAAAGGTCCTGAAAATGTACTCACCCCCATGTCACCCAGGATGTTCAAGTCTTTCTTTCTATAGACAAAAAAAATGAAGGCTTTTGAGGAAAACATTCCAAGATTTTTCTCCATATAGAGGACATTAATGAAAGCCAATGCGCTGAAGCTTCAAATTGCAGTTTCAATGCACCTTCAAAGGGCTCTACCTGATCCCAGCCAAGGAATAAGGGTCTTATTGCAAAATGATCGGTCATTTTCTAAAAAGAATAAAAATGTAGACACTGTTTAAACCACAAATGCTCATCTTGCACTAGCATGCATGTTTTCAGGCATTACGTAATCACACTGGAAAAGTAATGCGCAGTTAGTTCTTCGACTGTGTACTTCAGTTCAAAAAGATAGGGTAGGGCAAAAAACGGCATCACATTTTCTCCTCCAGCATCGTTTGTTTAGCTTTTTTTTTAAAGGGTGTTTGACTTTCTTTGCACATTCACTTGGTAAACCACTGTAAAAAACAATTTGTTGAGTCAACTTAAAATAATTTGTAACCAGGCTGCCTTAAAATTTTAAGTTCAGTCAACTCAAAGAAAGTTTATTCAACTTGAAATGTTAAATTATACTAAGTGACAGCTTAGATATTTGAGTTGAATCAACTTAAAATTTTAAGGCAGCTGGGTTACTTACCCATCTGTTAAGTTTAGCAACACAAATATCTAAGTTGTTACTTAGGACAACTTAACATTTCAAGTTAACTAAACTTATTTTAGTTGACTGAACTTAACATTTTAAGGCAGCAGGTTGACAAATTATTTTAAGATGACTCAACAAATTGTGTTTTTAATTTTTTTAAAAGTGTGGGTCCGTGTTTCCACCTACGCCACCATTGATCTTTCCTTGATCTTTTGTGCAAGATGAGCATTTGTGGCTAAAAATTATATAAATTTTAATTTTTTTTAAGAAAATGACCGATCGTTTCACTAAATACGACCCTTATTCCTTGGCTGGCAATTTGGACCTTCAACCCGTTGGATCCCAAATGTTTTCCTGAAAAACCTTAATTCCTTTTGGACTGAAGAAAGAAAGACATGAAAATCTTGGATGATATGGGGGTGAGTAAACGATCAGGAAATGTTTATTTTGGAAGTGAACTAATCCTAAATAATTAAGGGTACGTTTACACGTCAACGATGGACTAAAAACGGAAAGTATTTCCTTTGGGTTTTTGAAAAATTTTACATACACATGACAACATTTTCAAAACAATCCCAGGTAAACAACTAAAATGACGTATTATACATGGTGTTGTAGCAATAAGCTTCTATATTCTTTCGGGCAAAGAATTGACTCAGGCCTTTGTTCAGATTTCAACTGTTTACTGGATGTTCTCATGCAATGAACAGAAACACAACTCCGCAAACAATATAAACTGTATTGCTCTGTTTTTCTTTCCTTCTTTATCTCCAAAAAAGGCGCCCTTCTTCAGGGGTGCTTAAAGGCAGTCCCACAATAAATGGAGCAAATCATTACAGAATAAACATGGGGGTGTTTAACCAACACATAAATCTAATCATATTAAAATAATACCTACTTGAGCACTTCTAACTTTAATGTTAATATTATTATTATTTTTTTAATTATGGCTCTTACACATGGCAGGCAAGTAGTTGGCAACTGCACTTTGTAAAGAAACACTACTCACCTGTGCACAAACCTATAGATATGACAACATTAGACAACATTAAAACACATTTTTGTAATTTACATGGAACATGGTTGTTTTCATAAACTACATTTTGAAACATGTTGCAATTTCAGACCCCCAAAACACTGTTGTCATGTAAATGATAAATGAAAACACATAAAAAGTTATGTGGTGTATCAAAAGATAATGATATCCTCTAAAATAAAAACTTGCAGTAAAACTTGCTGTAAAAACTTGAGGTAACATTTTGCTTAAACCTCTGTTAGGATGCTGATAAGTTTAACATAATGTCAATCTTTCATGCCAATATCACGTTGGACCCCAATCGATCAGGCTTTACATGGTCATTCTACTGAAACTGCTTTACTTGCCATTTCCATAGTGCTTTTGTCAGCCAAAGCATCTACTCTAAATCAATATGATTTCTCAAAAATCATTCTGGTGATCTCACAAGCACTTAGATTTGTGTTTTACTAGTTCATATTATGCTTGTATAACAGGTTATGCTAGATCGTTTGATGGAATCAGATGAATGAAATATTTGTACTTATTATTAAAATTAATTATATACACTTGGAATACACTTTATGTCACTGCACTTGATGTGTTAGGGAGGTAACACGTAAAATTTTTATTATATTTTGCTAAAATGAACGAAATGATTCGGAAAAAAGATTCGTTCATTTTGATGAATGAGACTCAAAGGTCCGAGTCGGTAAAATGATCCGAACTTCCCATCACTACTTCAAGAACCTCCAGAAGGTTTGTAAATAAACTTGATGTGAATAACACTGAGTGATATAGTGAATGCGAATATGATTAATGGTCACTCACTTAAAGTCTCACTTCCAAAATAAAAATGTCCTGATAATTTACTCACCTCCATGTCACCCAAGATGTTCAAGTCTTTTTTTTTGAAGTTTCAAGTTGCAGTTTCAAAGCACCTTCAAAGGGCTCATGATCCCAGCCAAGGACTCAGGGTCTTATTGCAAAATGATTGGTCATTTTCTAAAAAAAATAAAAATGTAGACACTTTTTAAACCACAAATGCTCATCTTGCACTAGCATGTATGTCTTCACGCAGTTAGTTCTTCGACTGTGTACTTTGGTTCAGAAAGGTACTCCACATTTTCTCCTCCAACGTTGTTTGTTTACCTTTTTTGTGTAAAGGGTGTTTGACTTTCTTTGCACCCTAACTTGGTAAACACTGGGTCCATGTTTCCACCTACGCCACGCTTGATCTTTCCGACGTGACAGTGTGATGTGTGAGGTCAGGCTTGTGCAAGACGAGCATTTGTGGTTAAAAAGTATATAAATTTTCATTTGTTTTAAAGAAAATGACCGATCGTTTCACTAAATACGACCCTTATTCCTTGGCTGACAATTTGGACCTTCAAACCGTTGGATTCCAAATGTTTTCCTGAAAAACTTTAATTTCTTTTCGACCGAAGAAAGAAAGACATGAACATCTTGGATGATATGGGGGTGAGTAAACGATCAGAAAATGTTTATTTTGGAAGTGAACTAATCCTAAATAATTAAGTGTACGTTTACACGTCAACGATGGACTAAAAACGGAAAGTATTTCCTTTGGGTTTTTGAAACATTTTACATACAGATGACAACATTTTCAAAACAATCCCCATTTACACGTATCCAGGTAAACAACTAAAATGCTGTATTATACATGGTGTTGTAGCAATAAGCTTCTATATTCTTTCAGACAAAGAATTGACTCAGGTCTTCGTTCAGATTTCAACAATTTACTGGATGTTCTCGTGTTTAGATGCGTTTTTTACTAGTTCATATTATGCTTGTATAACAGGTTATATCTGCTGAAAAGACTCTCTCCTTGCATTCTCACAACTGAGGTCCCACAGGGTTCAGCACTGGGTTCTTTACTATTCTGCTATTCCCTGCTGTTGTACACCAGATAAGTAGGTTACTAAAACTGAACTCCTTGAACTGCAAAAAAAAAAAAAAAAAAAGGCCTGATTACTCAGCTAAACTACTAATTTCCTTCCGTTTGGCTCCATATCTGCCAGCCCAGAAAAGATCTTTGCTGTGTTAATAAATGCTGTACTTTTTGCCACACGTACCCTTTAGCACATGAGTAGATTACATGAAATACTTTTGAGAAGTTGACATGTCTTGCAGTCTGACATGCTATACTCAATTCAAAAGTATTTTGGAAGTAACAGAGAATAAATGGAATATTTGTACTTTTACCACAGGGCAATTTAAAATTAATTATATACACTTGGAATACACTTTCTCTTACACAGTATCTTTATTAAACATGTTAAATATTCTCTCTGTTGTCTCATTGCTTTTATAAAACATTTGCTTGATGCAGATATTTAGAGAATGCAATTCTAATGGTCTTGTACTGTAGAACAATAAAAACTGTTTCACAGAACAGCTGTTACTGCATAGTCTATTTAAGTACAGCTGAAACAGTGTACATTATCATCCAGAACTTCCACTATCCAATAATATTCAATGATTGCACTTTTACACATGGTGTTCATATTAAAAGTTGTCTTCATATTATTTATTGTGGCAAGAATGTGATTGACAGGGGGTTATTGAGGGATTGAGGCTACTTGAGGGATTATTCATTTTAATTAGTCTCTACTTGTTGAGCCCTGTGTTGAGAAAAAAGTGTGAGTTAACAAAAAACGTGTGAACAAAATGTATGTCTAAACATATCACGTATGTCTGTAATGATAAAGAATACGCACAGATAAAAAAAATACAAACTAATTTAGCGGTGAATGTGACTACAGCACACTTGTGACAAAGATTTGAAACACAATCTAATTCTTGAAATCAGCCGATAGGTTTGTCTGGTGATTTAAGGTTTTTCTGCTGTTTACATTCAGGTTTTGTTTAATTAAATGTGTAAAATTCATAGATTGTGTGTTTATAGACCTACAATTACTCCCTCTCAGACACAGACACACAGAATGTGAGTATTGGCTCTCACCCTCCCGGGCAAGGAAAAATTGATGGATTGTCCCACCTGGCTGAGGGGAAAGAGGAGCTTACAAGGGCCCAAGAGAGAAAAAAGAGGTCATGAGGAATGAGTTCTAGAATTGTAAAGAAGACATCAGCCCCCTGTCAATAATCAATAGAAAGGAATGAGATTCAAATCAATACCAATATGCGCCTGCACACATGTAGACTACTGCATATACATTCTAAAATACTAGAACCTTTTAATTCTGTCTAAACATATTTTTATAAATGTATTTTGTAATGCTTGTAATCATGCACAGTGCTTTCGTCACCTACTAGTGAAAGCTAGAGGTCTCTCTTTCTTAGCAAAGTAATGCCGACAAATGTTCATTCTAATAAAATGCATCAATTTTCAATTTGATTAAATAACTTGTCATGGAATCAGTGAGAAAGTGAATGCTGGGAGTGACAGTACAGTGAAATGTGTCACGTTTTGTCCCTCAGAAATTAGTCATGTTCGTTTAATAAAGGGTGAAAAGATCAATACTGTCAATGTACAGGAGGCGAAACAGAGAATTCCTGATTTCAATTCCAAATTCGTGAGGTAGCCAACAGAATGCATATTTTTAATTTAGCTAAGTGGAATTAAAAATGCAATGCAAAGCAAAGCAATTATTAAAAGACTGTAATGTAGTTTTACATTGATTTTCCAGAACCCTTTTATTTAACCTAAATATTTATGTCAATATTTTCACAGCATTGAATTTATGAGTCCAAATGAATGATGTAGAGGCATAGTTTAACCAAAAATGAAAATTCTGTCATTAATTACTCGTTCCAAACCGAAAGACCTACGTTCATCTTCAGTACACAAATTACGATTTTTTTGATGGAATCCGAGAGCTCTCTGACCATGCACAGACAAGCAACACAGCCGAAATGTTCCCAGGACCAGAAATGTAGCAATGCCATTGGTAAAATACTCATGTGACATCAGTGGTTCAACCATAATTTTACAAAACTCCAAGAATATTTTTGCACACGAAAAGTATTCTCGTAGCTTCGTAAAATTACGGTTGAACCACTGATGTCACTTGGACTATTTTGCTGAGGCATTGCTACGTTTGTGGTCCTGGGAACATTTCAGTTGTGTTGCTGTCTATGGAGAGTTAGAAAGCTTTCAGATTTCATTAAAAATATCTTAATTTGTGTTCTGAATATGATCGAAGGTCTTTCGGGTTTCGAATGACATGAGGGTGAGTAATTAATGACAGAATTTTCATTTTTGGGTGAACTATCCCTTTAAGGTACTAATGTCCTGTTATTTTAATTCAACATCCTGTGTGGTGTGGGCAATTCAATTCAAATTCACACCAAATATATTCACAAAGCTGCACTGGATACAGTAATAACCAACATCCATTCCCTGATTCATTCAAATAATTAAAACTCAGTTCTTGCCATACAGGGAAAGGCAGTGCAAGCAACTTAAGAGATCTCTTACACCCTTGGACATGACAAAACCTGATTCTGTCAACATATCTCTCCATCAGCAGCCCTAGCCCAACCCCTAAAGACACAGTAGCTGACAGAATCCACTCTCTCTGTCCAGACTGCAGTGTCTCAGGGCTGTCTTTAAAGCACTACGTCTATGAATCTGTTTACGAACCTTCAGAGGGATCCAGAACAGTGTACATAAGAAAATATATAATCTTAAGGTACATAACACAGGGGACATTAATATGATTTAAAGCAGCCGGAATTGAACTGGAACAGCAGATTGAGATTTACGGCTCTGGGATAACTCTGCTCTCCATACAGATTTATTTGCTGCTGCTGTGTGGAAACACCGACCACCAATGTGAAAGAGGAGGAGGAGGAGGAGGAATAGAGAGGAAGGGAGTGCATACTAAGTGATTGGAGTGCTTGTGTTTGAGGGAAGGGGGTGGATAGAGAAAGGGAGAAAGATATGGAGGTGAAGGCGGGGTTGGGAAAGGAGAAGAGGGGTCTGATTGCAGACTTTGATCCAAGCACGCCCAGTGTTTCTGAACACTCCCCGCCTCAGGCACTGCATTTCAACACTACTGACATCAGAACAGCAAAGTTTACCTGGGTAAAGAACAGAGAGAGATGCTTGGACAAAATGTGTCCTCTTTCAGAGGGTGTGGCTGTAAGGCTATTCCAGGTCAGTGAATCAAACTATTCTTTGTGCCCATTTGTTTTCACATGTCTAGAGATTCTCTGTGGTAGCCACAATCACTGGCATGGCAAAACTGCAGTCATAAATCATTAAAGTCGTCATGAAATGAAAAATTCACTCACATAAATGCACGTTGTTGATCATATTACAAACGATTCATCCATTATATTTTTGTTTTAAACCTCCCAGTAAAGCGACAGACTTCTCTTGTTCCTTTCTCCAAACTTTTTCCCTCTTCTCTCCATACCTAAAAAATACTACATTTATTTATGAGTTACTAAGTTTATAGTAGAGCATCCAACGCTTAAAGGAGTGATATCTGTCCAAAAATGAAATATCTTGTCATCATGTACTCACTATATTTTGAAGAATATTCTGTTTTTATTAGGTCTGTCAAACCATTAATCACATCCAAAATGAAAGTTCTCCAGCGTGTTTACTGTGTATATTTATTATAAACACACACATGTATATATTTGAAAAAATATTTATATACTTGTATATAATTAAAATTATATATAAATATAAATATTTTATATATAAATCTAAAATATTTGAAGTTGAATATTTGAATTTGAATAGTTGAAAATTTGGGGTTCATTTTGAATTTTGGGTGAATCTCCCACATGAAAAGTGGCTTCAAATGCTCTGCTGTACCTAAACCAACAGCCTTTATATTACTATCTCTGATGTATTTTACTAGGCCATAAAAATAATCAAAGGGGCCTGACTTGTGTTTTTTAAACCAATAATGTTATTATTATAACTGAAAAATGTATCAAATAGGATTAAATTCCGGTCTTGCCATTTTTACATGTTTGTGAGACGAGAATACATAGAGGTTAAAGTTCATCTAACTTAATCTTTTTTGTGGTCATTCTGAAATAAAGTTCATGTGACTGTGTTCTTTTTGTCCAGTTCATCTTTATTAAGTTAAACCTAATTGTTCTAATGCATCTGATGTTCTATTTCTGAAGTACTGAAGTTCTGAAGGTTTTATTTCAGAATCATGGTGACATATTGATGACGTCCTGTTATAGATTCAGTGACAATATTAACAAAGTCAGCTATTTGTCTCTATTTGAAATGTCAGTTTTGTTTATTAGGCTATTTAACCTGTGTCTTTCATTCCTTTTGTGTACTTCCCCAACCCCCACATCCCCAATCCCCTTGGTACCGTTAAACAAGCTCATAGTTTTAGTCTTATGGTTAGTTACAATGCCTATATTGTTTCCCAATATGTCCCAGTTGTCTAAAAACAGATCTGGGACAGTACCAACTAGGCTTTTAGCCAGGTTGTGTAAAACACAGGGGGTCTAATAAACCAGAGATTAGAGGCTGTGATGTCTGTGTTCATTTGCACATCTGAGAACACATGCTCACATACAAAGAGATAAACAGAGATAAAGGTGTAGTGTTTGTGTGGTTCACTGTTAAAAGCAATAACCTCCTGATACAGATAAACAAACTTTAATTGGTGATATTGCTGAAGGGGAGAATGGGAAGTACATACAAGATGACAGCAGATAAAGGCATCTGCGTAAAAAACAAGATTTACAGACAAAAACAATTCTGAGAGTGTGAGTAAATGTAATAAAAAAGTCCTACAACAATGTTTATCTTAGCTGTTAAATTTGTTACAATGTAAAACATATTATATGAAAATATAGGAGGCTGATTATTTTATTAAATAAAGTATATCAAGGTACACTGTGCATTTATGCAACATCAGCACTCTTCTTTACACTAACTTGCATAGTTTAAGTTTGTAGTTTTAGAAACAGGTAAATTAGATAAGGAAATCTCTAAGGAAATCGTTACTACCTTTATACGACGTCAAAATACGCTGGAATAACCAAAAGAATGCAGAATAATGACGAAAAACGAAGCCCGGAGCTGCATAAGCAGGTAGAGGCACGGCTGAGGGTGGGGACGGGTGGAGAAGGAGAGGAGGGACGTAAGACGGATTCCTCCCTTATAGACATCCACAAACCCAACAGAAGCGGGCTGCAGTCTCATCTCTAAAGCAAGAACCCGACACGAACTCAACCTAACATCGCTATGGGATCTTACAGGACTTTAACTTTACCGCTGCTCAGTTTGTTGGGATGGACACTGATCTCTGCCTTCAACCTGGACACAGACAATGTTATCAGGAAAACGGGAGATGCCAACAGCTTGTTCGGTTTCTCTCTTGCCATGCACCGACAACTCAGACCAGCTGATAAAAGAATGTAAGCATTTATTTTATCCTCTTTGGAGTCCATAATCGTGGCTTTCGTGTGGAGCTTATTTCACACTTGCAGCAGGTTGAATGTAGGTGCTGTGGTCGTAGGACATTTCTGAGTTTTCAAAACACTGGTTGTAGAACATTATGTAATATAAACTGCATCTAATGGTATGTAGCTGGATTTCTTTTGACAGTATACATCAATGTATAGGCTACTTATACTATCCTAACAGGAAATCCACACCTGACTTTACTGTTAGCCTGAAGACATATGCGCCCCATGCATTGCACCACATTCCAAGCAAGTGCATTAGATAATGTAAAAGAAAGCGTTCAACCGAAAATTAAAACTCCCTTATCATTTTGTACTCAACCTCATGTCGTTTTAAACACATATCATATTTTCATCTGCGAAAAAAACAAACAGAGAAGTTCCGGAGAATGACTTTTCCATGCAATTACAATGCTGAAGATGTCAAATTTCGAAAAAAGGCGCAGCATCACCAAAATAGTGTCGAGCTATATTTCAAGCAATACGACAGTGATTACGTAAACAAAAGACTGAAATATAATTTATTATTCGCTGATAATCTTAACATTCTCGCCTAGCTCTCCTTGGATCGTTCACGAGATAATATCCGAATCGATTCGTGAACAAATGATTCACATGAGTCGGATGTTTTAAATGAATCTGTAGGTCCAATTCAGGGTCTGTATGATTCGAACCGATGTGCTATATTAGCAATTTTTTTTTTGTTTGAATTTGAGTTTGTTTTTTTAACAGAGCTGTATCACATCGAATATAGCAGAAAATGAATAATGTAGTCATTTTATGACACTTTTTGGTCGCCTTTGGTGGGTCGACACTATTGTAATGGAAAATGGAAAATATATCCTTCAAAATTTTAGCAGTAATACGGATTTGGAACAACATGAGGGAGAGCAGCCTGAATAATATATTTGGGAGAAATTTTATTTGGGACACTGAGGTTTATGTAATTTCAGGGCATAACTTTATCCACCCACAACTGTGCTCATTACTTGGAAATAAGCTCTGGATGTGTATTTAGCTTTATGGAGCTCATTAGAGATGTCTGGTCTCCTTCTCTATCCTCGCTGTGGAGATGTCTGGTCTCCTTCATCCTTTAATTTTAAACCTCTTTGACCTCAAGCACTCCAAGGATTAGATTGTAGGTGGGATCCGTAGCACTTAAGGTCATTTGAGATAAACAGACTTCAGAAAGTGTTTCTAGAAAACATTTTTTTGGAATTCTCAGTAACAACAATTCGATGCTGTTTTGGCGGTTCCCTAAAAAACACACCCGTGTTGCCTTGGCAGCATCAGACACGCACTGTAAGTTTCAAGCCTAACACGCAAGTGAAAGAATGTGTGCAGAAGCCTGTAACTCATTCTTGAACCTCACTACCGCCATCAAACCCTAGCAGCACGAGAGAGAGGCTGCCAGGATTGACCTCATATTTGTCCTGGAGAGAGTGAGTCTACTAGTTATGCAACTGACTCATGTAGAGTTTTAGTGTAACACTGATGTGTTAGATTTACATTTGTATTTAGTTATTTAGCACATTCTTTCATCCAAAGCAGCAAATGTAGAACACCACATGCTGTTGATCATACCCGAATTAGCACAATGCCAAGTCTGATGAGTAAGCAAGATTACCACAGAAACAAAACTGAAGAAAGCAGAAAAAGAGAGAACAAGATTATATAGACAGCCTTTCATTATAGATGTAGTTATATGTCCAAACATCATACTTTTGGTTATCCCAATAACAATTTAAGGAAGACAAACTGTTGCTTATTAGTAAACCTCACATCACCCACATTTTGCAACCCCCTCAGCTGAATTGTGCAATGTATATAGCAGCATCTGATTTTTATGGATTTATGGTGTATTTCAAAAATTTCAAACCACACCCAATCTATGAAAGTCACTTTTTTGCTTGTGTGTGTGTGTGTGTGTGTGTGTGTGCTCTGACTCATATCCTCAGTGTGTATCTCATGGGCTTGGCAGACTGGCTGGCTTTGTTGGAACACAACAAATCTGCTAGTCAGTAACACATGCCTTACAGGTGTGTGGAGGTGATTCACATTACTGCAGGCCAAGGCAGGGCAGGGTGTGTGTGCTGGGGGAGTGTAGAATTGATGTAGAATTCCTTGGCTTGTCATAGCTGGCAGGATTGAGATGCTATTTGGTAATGTAGGCAGTGTGTGTGTGTGTTTGTCTGGCACCTTAATATTTCTCCTGTGACTAAGTGACAGTCAAACACAATTTGGAAATGAAGAGCATAAACCTGAAAAGTGATTCCATACTTACTCCGTCTGTGCTCGCTAGTAAAATACATAATGCTGATAATAACAGGGCACTTGAAAAACACATTCTCTTAGCAAACAGGCACAATGACTACCTTGTCAGTGGATACCTGTTCCACTTGAGTTTAAATTCATCTGAAGATTTATATTCTAGAGTTTTGTGGATAACACTGAAGAGGTAGTTCACCCAAAATTAGGTCCTGCTGATTGATTTACTTACTTTCCTATTGTTCAAACCCATGTGGCTTTTATTGTTGCATGGAACACAAAAGAAAGCTACTGTTTTTGCAGTTTTAGCCTACAATGAAAGTGGATGATTATACAGTTTCAGGGACATTCTGTTAAATGTCTTCTTTTGTGTTACACACAACAATTTTTTTTTTCATGACATAATTTCCATTTTTGAGCTACCGCTTTGAAAACACAATGCCAAAAAAAAGTCAAGTGGGTTATGTGTATGTCAAATGTAATTTTTTCCCAGTGTCAAAGGTGTGGAATATTAGATACAGTTGTGGTCAGCATAACGTACATTAGAAAGGTATTGTCCGAGTACCCTGGAGTCTCATTTTTTCTGTGTTACTTTTTGTGAAATGATCCTCTGTTGCAACAGAGAAACTGTAAGAATAGTGGGAAACACTATTCAGCAAGTGTGCCCAGGCTTTAACTCAGAGGGCAGAACTTGGCAGAATGTAATTTTAAGATCTAAGCTCTCACTGAACCTGAGCTCTCATCTTGGCACCAGTATTTGATTGGTTTTGACATGCCAGTACTTCACTGAAGCAGTCTGGGCTGGTGGTGCTTTCATAATGGGAGTTGCTTCATAAGCACATTGCAGCACTTTCTTTTCTTTTTTGTTTTAATAGATTTAGTTAAACAGAATAGTACGCACAAATTTTACCCATTCAACAGTAAAATGCATCATGGACAAGAGTGAGGCACCGCCTAGTCACTTGTCAATGAACCACTATGCTATATACTATAAGGGTTTTAAAGGTCACTGGCTTGTGCAGAAATTAAAGTAAATAAACATCCAGTTGAAACATTCTGACAAGTCCATACATATACATGCACAAGGTTTCACAGAACATGCAGTGACCTGAGTTCATGTAATGCAGGTACCTGCCTAAAAAAATAACAACCTGAAATATTACAAGTGCAACTTTTAGTGTTTGTCTTATTATTTTATGTATTACTTTGTCTGCATTTTATCCACCCGCAGCAACGCTCTGACATTGTGAGTGATGTATCTAGTCACAAAATCACGTATTGTTGAAATCTGAGTCACTCCTTTTGAAATCTGATCACAAGTGGTCACAGGAGACATATTTGAGACGCATGTCCTGGTGCAGACAGGACCTGAGTTTCTGTGGGGGTGGGGGTGTTTGTGTCTTCCAACCTTCAAAGTTAACTTTGCTGTGTAACATATTTTAAAGGTTTCTATCCACAGTGTTTCCTCAACACATGCTTGAACAGTAATAATCAACTTTAATCTGATTTGGCTTTACCATATGATGTAACACTGTAGCCACCAAAAACACATTCAGTTATATACAATAATAGTTGGCCCATATCCCAAAGTACAATGGGTCCAGTCAGCATGGAAATGGGCTACCTCTTCCTTCCTGTGATTCTCTTAGCTTCCTGTGCAGGAGTAGGCATAAAGCTTGGGCTGAATTTGAACGTAAATAAGAACAGCCAGGTACTGGTCGTATTAATTTTATACTCTCTATTCATTGGCCTGTCTCAAGTGTTATTAACCCACTGTAGTTTGCCCAGTTGATGTGTCATTTCCCAATCTCATTGTCCCTCTCTCTCCCTCTACTTTCTCATTTCTTTCATCTCAAATGTAATAATGTTTGGAAGCCAGTTTCAGCCACTAAATAAAAGATTAAAAAAAGGTTTTTGCTTTTTTTTTCTCAGAAATGCGTGATACAAACTTGCATTTCTGACTTTATTCCTCAGAAATGTGTGATTTAAACTTTTTTACGCAATTGCGTTTTATAAAGTCAGTTTTTGAGGGGGAAAAACACTATGTTCTCAGAATTTATATCTCACAATTCTGACTTAATAACTTGCAGTTGCATTATAAAAGTTACATTTGTGATATATAAGCTCGCAATTCTGAGAAAAACGTCAGAAATGTGAGTTTATATCTTGCAATTCAGACTTTATATCTTTATATTGTAAGTTTATGCCGCAATTTTGAATTTAAAGTTTATATAAAGCAATTCTGACTTTATTAATTGCAACTGCAAGTTTAAATCTCACAATTCTGATAAAAAAAGGTCAGAATTGCAAAATGTAAACTCACAATTGCGAGAATAAAGTCTGAATCGTAAAATGAAAAGTCACAATAACCCTTTTTTATTTTTTATTCAGTGGCAAAAAAGGATTTCCATAATAATAGCAAAAGCCCATAAATTAAAGAAAAACAACAACAACAACAAAAAAAAACCTTTTTTTCGTTTGTGCAGATACATTGTTTTCTTGATCACCTTTCCTGTCACAGTTCACCCAAAAATGAAAATTCATCATTCATCAAAAGTTATCATTTAAGACATTGACATTGTAAAAGCAATCCATATGTCAAAAAGTTTAATTTTCATGATCACTTCATATAAGGAACTGATTTATTTATTTATTTTAAATTTATTTCACATAAAAGACATTTACATATAGTCCACAAGAGAAAATAATAGTTGAATTATTATTAAAATAATTAATGAGTTACTATCACAGCTGTGGATCATTCAAGTGTGTGTAAACTTTTAAACAGGGTCATTTTTTATAAATTCTCTGTTATTTTGGTAAAATAATGAACATTTTGCAGTTTCTGCGAGGTGTATGTAAACTTCTGATCTCAACTGTATGGTCAACAGCAGCATGACAGTAATTGCTTGATGCACTGGAATAAACCTCATTAATAATTTTATATCAAGCAAGCATGAGCTTTGCTTACCATATTTTATGTACTTTATGTAGGCATGTGCGTTGTAGCCTGCAGTTTACTGTATCTGTAACATCTCAGACCCTGTGATAAGGGCCCCACTGAGGTATAGAGCCATAAAGAAATATCAAACCACCAAGATCAAAGCCAGCCTCTGAATATTAGCGATGAACCTGGCTCTGTTCAACACATATTTTGTGAATATCAACCCTTGCACCTGTAGCTAGTCATAAATTTATCATTGCCTAAAGGGAATGGGAAAATCTTTTTCTCTAGCAGCACCGTTGTTTTGCACAGTAGGTCAGGTAATATCAGTTTGCACTCTGTCTTTAAGCCTGAAGTCTTTGAAATGTTTGAGGCACATCTGGAGCTGTAATTCAGCTGCTGTCAGTTCGTAATGTGAACCATGACACTACAAGCCTCCTAAGCAGACCCAACTCTTGCACCATAGCAGTGGCCTTCTCTGTAGATTCCTCAAAACATTAATGCTTAGCATTCCATGCTAAATTATGAGAGTGTGTTTATAAAATTGTTTGGCCTAGTACAATATGACCATGATTTACTGCTTTTCAAATAAAAACATGCTTTAGTGAGTAAACAAGTGTGGCTTAAGAGTTAAGGCAAAAAGTTTCCAATTAAAGACACAGTGTTCATGCCATGTTGAAATAATTGTAGCGTCAAGATAATTCTACTGTAAGTTTCAGAAATTATTGTTTCTACAACAAGAGTCACAAATGCCAAAATTAATCAAAGTGTGGCTACCGTTAGCAAACATTTTGCTTGTTTATACATGATGTCACGATCAAATTGGAGATTTCAACGCTATCACATGACCAATTCATAAGTGTATTACATGAGATGGCTTTTGTACGATTTGTCTAGACCCCAGTGATGGGTAGGTTTAGGGGCAGGGTTAGGGGTAGGTCATTTGTACTAATTCACACAAATTAGGGAATTGGGGAATTGGGGATTTAGCCAAAATCATATTACTTTGTACAAGTGAGGTCATACAAATTCGTATGAATTAGCCACCTTGTAAAATATGTACAAATTGCCATAAGATCAGGCTGGAGATTGCACAAAATTCAAAGTTGTAATAACTTGTTTGGCAATATGAAAGGACATGTTGGAAGCTCGTAATTACAGTAATTCTGGCATGGCACAGGTCAAACACACCTTAATATTTAGCTAGCTACAATCAGTTTATTGACACCATTGTCAGATAATCTTTTTCATGTCTTGTTTATTTTAAAGGTAGAGATAGACGAAGACTTCTTACGTTGGTGTTAGTACATTCCCTGCTAGCATCTCGAAGACGTCTATTTGACGTGTGCATTTACATCTGCAAGACATAGTTTGCTTATCTGCAATCTGGACATTTCCTATCAGATGTCAAATAGACATCTATTAGATGTCTTTAAGATGTTTATGATTTAGAATGTATGTANAACTGACATCTTACAGACGTCTGCCAGATGTTTGTACACAGCAGATGCTTTCCAGATCAAGAGATCTTTAACAGACATCTTGTAGACGTGTGCTATCTGGGTTGTTATCTAACTGTAAACTTTTACATTAAAAGTTTATAGGCTAAAGGCAGGTGTACCTTGCTACGTGTAAAAATAAAAAACACAATTTGTTGAGTCAGCTTAAAATAATTTGTTACACTGCTGCCTTAAAATTTTAAGTTCAGTCAACTGAAATAAGTTTATTCAACTTGAAATGTTAAGTTGTACTAAGTAACAACTTAGATATTTGTGTTTGC